>PVIC010009326.1:0-45906 GCA_004025085.1 Thryonomys swinderianus
CAGGTCTCCTTTTCTTATGGCAGAGATTCATGCCTTCCTGTCCTCTGCACTGCAGTGATGTTTAGTTTGCATTTATACTGCTTCAGTGGGGAGCTCCAGCATAGGCCATAAAAAGAGTTTTTAGCAGCTACCCACCCAGACGAGGGTGGGAAGGAGGTCTACAGATAACATACAATGGGGGTTCCTCACAGAAGCCTTGAGAGAAATGTCCCATAGGTCTCTTGCACAGATGCACCTACTTGTTCTGTAAGTAGGTATGGAACCATAAGTAGGGTTCTGCTTTGTTGCCCCAAAGTGACTGGTCGTTCTGAGGCCACAACAAGGACCTGGGGAATCGTAGCTAAAGGGAAACCTAAATCATAGCTCAGAAATTAAGTCTTAAGTGGTACTGTCCAAGATCATTCATTGGTATATATAAGAATTTGTATTCTTTCAGAAGTTACATCTTCAATTCACTTTGCTACAATAATGGGTCTGCTCTTTGGCCCTTGAGCCTTACTAAATTTGTTTTATGGGCCAAAGTTCTCCAGAGTGTTGTAGAAAGATTTACTGCTTCTGCTCTACCCTCCTGCTCATCTCTTCCTTATCCCTGAAGGCACTACTATACAAAACCTTATTTCCAGCAGATAGATAATGCTGAATATTATCAGGCTTTACTACTTTGTGTGGCAGATAAGTCCTCAAATAGTTCAGGTAATCTGGCCCAAGATAATACTGATCTTGCTAAATCTTATATACATCTGACAATAAGTTTGGATCTGCATACTGGAACACTGGGTTGGTTATGGCTTAAACCCAGAATATCCCCTCAAAGTCTCATGTGTTCAGAAGTGGGCCTTTTGGAAGGTGACTGGATTATGAGGGCACTATAGGTGACTTGCTGGTAGAACGTAGGGGTGATTGGAGGTGGGTCACTAGGGGTGTGACCCGGAAGTGTTATCTTCCTCCCCAGCTTCTCCCTCCTCTGTCAGCCTCCCGGCCACCAGGATGCGAGCAGCTTTCCTCTGCCACCCACCGTGGCTTCCCACCTTGGCACTAGTCAGCAGCTATGGACTGAAAACATCAGCCTAAATAAATCTCTCCTTTAAATTGCAAGTGTTGACTATTTTGTCCCAGTGATGGAGACAGTGACTAAGACAGGGACTCTATCAGGGGAGCATAAGTCTTAAAAGTGTTAGTTTTTGAGAGTCCTGGCCTAAGAGATAAGAGAATCACTGTTATATCAAGTATTGTGAACAGCACACTCATACTTATGGATGAGTTTGCATCTTGGGCAATCATATTTGGGAGAAATCAAGATCATCACCAGTAGCCAAACTATTACCTCTATTACTGTTCCTTCTATTACCAGGATTTTGTCAATGTGACTGCATGTTGTGTTTTAGAAAAGTGATTGACTACCTTTGTCTTTTAGAAGGAGACAAACCATCTGTGTTAGTCACTTTCCCATTACCAGAACTAAATACCTAATCCAGGTGATTTCAAGAAGGGATGGTTTGTTTTGGTTCATGGTTTCAGTGACTCAGTCTGTGGTCAGCTGACTCCACGGCAGAAATAGCATGATGGAAGGCATGATGGGAAGGTGCTAAATTCTTGGCAGCCAGGAAGGAAAGTGAGAGGGGAGGTAGAGGAAGAGAGAGAGAAAACAAAATAGAGAATAATAGAATAATAAAGAATACCATCAAATGATCAATATATGGCAGAGTCAGACCAACTGTTGCTTAGGACTGCAAGTTTATTTGGGTTAAGTTCTTGCACCTTGGAGTACAGTGTTAAGCAGGCAGCATCATATCACCTGACTGTCAGAACATCAGATTCTGAGGCTATATCTACACAGTCAAAACTTCATTGAGAAGTTTCCAAGGGATGTGTGTGTGTGTGTGTGTGTGTGTGTGTGTGTGTTGATTAAGGTTTAAGAAGCTCTGAGTATCTTAGTTACTTTTCTCATCTCTGAGACAAAATACCCAACACCTAAAGTTAAAAGGAGAAAAGATTTATTTAATGCACGGTTTAGAGAGGTTTCAGTCCTCAGTCGAGGGCTCCGAGGCAGGGTGGCATGACAGATAGGCATCACAGAGGAGGACAGTCCATGGTGAGCAGATCACATTAGCCCTATTTCTACGTCCTATATTCTATGCAGAAAACCTGCCATGGTGTGTGTGTGTGTGTGTATGTGTGTGTGTTTGTGTGTGTGTGTGTGTGTGTGTGTGGCACTTGCACTTTTGATCCTAGCAAAAGTATGACAAACCAATCAGTAGACTGATTTAGTAATCACAGGTCCTTGATCCCAGCGTCACACACTGTAGATCGAGCCACCTTTGAAAAGCACCCCTCATGACTTTGTTAGCCTGTAGGAGGACACCTGGACACAAGCCATAATCCTGGGTTAGGGTGCTTCTGAAAGGAATGCAAATGTGTCTTCTAAGGGGCTGCCATAGGCCCGTCATTTACACCGTAAGAAGAATGGTTTGATCAGATCCCTTCTTATCTATCTCTTAGCTAAAATAAGCCAGAGGAAAGTTTTGGTTGAAAGGGAAGGACACTGCAGGTCCCCAGTTCCTCACCCCTACTGTAACTTTAGCCCTTACTGAAGGGATCAGATACATAGAGTAACTCAATATTTTTAAAAATTTGGCTAAATAAGTGACCTGCTATAAAATAGATATAAGTTTGTGTTTTTCACTATTTGCCATGTTCTGTACTACGGTAGGGGGAATAATGGGTCCCAAGTTGTCTGTGTCCTTAATCCCTCAATTAAGGAATATAAATGTGTTAACTTTCATGGCACAGGGATACTGAGGCTGCAAATCAGCTGATCTGTTCTGGTTTATCCAGACAGGCCAAGTCTAATTACAAATGTCTTGAAAAGTGAAAGAAGCAGAAGAGGAGATGAGAGTCAGAGGAGATGCAAGAAGGATTGATTACACCTGCCTTTGCTGGCTTTGAAGAAAAAGACCATAAGATGAGGAATATGGGTGAGGGTCCCTAGAAGGTAGGAAAGGCAAGGAAACAGATTCTGCCTTCCTAAAAGAATGCAATCTTTGCCCAAGAAGACATGTTAGATTTCTTAGGTACTGAGCTTTCTGATAATACATTCATGCTGTTTAAACTACTAAGTTTATGGTAATTTGTTATGGAACTAATAATATGAAATTAATATACCTGAGAACAGTTAGTTGATTCATTTTGAATATGAAAAACAAAATTTAAGATCTCTTTCTCTTTCTCTGTTTTCTTAAATACTTCCTTCTTGTAATTAATGTACACAAGGTTGAAGAAATTTGAGTCCTTACTTTATGTAATATTAACTATCCTTGGAAGTACTTACTCTTCGTCTATGTGTGTGTGTTAGTACTGGGATCTGAACCCAAGTCATTTGCACTGAGCTACTTTTACAGCCTTTTAAAATTGTAATTTATTTAAAAAAATTTTTAGCCGGGCGTGGTGGCTCACGCCTGTAATCCCAGCACTCGGGAGGCAGAGACAGGAGGATCGCTTAGTTCGAGGCTTGCCTGGGCTACATAGTGAGCTCAGAGCAGCCTGAACTACAAAGTGAGACCCTGTCTCAAAAAAAAATTTTTTAGACAAGATCTAATTAAGTCATGTAGCTGCCCATGCTGGGTTTGAACTTGCAATCAGCTTCCCAGAGTACTGGAATTATAAGTGTGTGACACCATGCTGGCAAAATTCTCTGTTTTTAAAACAATTTTATATGTATTACTTTTGATCACTTATCTGTCATTCCTAATCTCACTGCCTCCTCCTATAGTCACCCACTCTAATATATTTAGACAGTACTTCTGATCCATCTAATATATTTAAAATAGTCCTTTCATCCATTCTGTACCTTTGTATTGTAAGACATCTTCACTTACTCCAAAATTGCAAAAGATGCTTTTCTTATACTTCTAGAAATTATAGTTTTAGATTTTATGGTCCCTGTGTATATTCTTAACTTCTTCCTTTGGTCTCTTGGATGCTTAGGCCCATGGGTCTTTTTTGGAAGGTTCAACAACAGTTTTTTAAAAATTCATAGTAGAAGCTGACCTCAGGCACGTGGGCTCACAGCCACGTAAATACTGCTTTGATTTGAGTGTGGCTCCCATAAGGGCATGCACTGGAAACTTAATTTCCAAATTTACCTGTTAATGTTATTTGGAGGGGGACTTTTCAGAGATAATTAAGATGGTCAGGTGGATGGAGCTCCATGGTGCCATTAGTGACTTTATTTTTTAAAATTTATATATTTTTTGTAGAATTGGGCATTGAATTCAGGACCTTGCAATTGCCAGGGAGGTGACGGCACCATTGAGCTACATCCATGTGCCCCATTAGTGACTTTTCTTTTGGAGACAGGGTCTCGCTTTGTAGTTCAGGCTGGCCCTGAGCTCACTATGTAGCCCAGGCAAGCCTCAAACTCAGCAATCCTCCTGCCTCTGCCTCCCAAATGCTGGGGCTACAGGTGTGAGTTAACATGCCTGGCACTGTGGTGTGTGGTTATCAAGGATCAAACCAGAGACCTTGCACTTGCTAGGCAGGCACTGGAACCTCTGAGCTAAATCTCCTGTCCCTTAGTGACTTTCTAAGAAGAGGAAGACAGCCCTGAGCTGGTACTCTGTGTCTATATGATGACCTTCACTACATTATTGTGCAGTTAGATGATCACCAGATCCACATGTTTCCCAGCCTCCTAAATAGTGAGCTTAATAAAAATCTATCCTTAAAAAAACTATACTTTACAAACTACCTATATATGGTATTATGCCACAACAGCAGACCATGAACTAAGACAAACAAATAGAAGAGATTTAAGTGACTCTTTCCTGTAAAGTAGTCAACAAGAGCCTTAGGGATACCAGAAGCTGATTTAGTTATAGTACTTGGGAGAAAAGGGGACTCAGGAGGACACAATGTATCCATCTTGGATATTAATAGTGAGCTAAAGAGAAAAAAAGGATATGATTTTTAAACTAATGCTGTAAGTA
The DNA here is from genome assembly GCA_004025085.1 of Thryonomys swinderianus. Classification (NCBI taxonomy): domain Eukaryota; kingdom Metazoa; phylum Chordata; class Mammalia; order Rodentia; family Thryonomyidae; genus Thryonomys; species Thryonomys swinderianus. The sequence continues at coordinate 4,986 of PVIC010009326.1, forward strand.
GAGTAGCAAAGCCAGCAGTTGTACGTGGCATGGGAGATGGAGGCGGAGAGCCATGTGGAAGAGTAGGAATACCTACTTCCCCACATAGTGCACACTCTGGGGAGCACAGGACCACTCTGACACCATGGGTGTTTGCTGCTTTGGGCTGCTCCAAGGGCCACCAGCCTTGGCACAGATGTATATAGTCATAGCAAAAAGAACATAGATGGAAAACAAAGGATGAAAATGCAGGAGCAAGCAAAGCACTGTGGCACATGCTTATAATCCATGTCTTAGGAGACCAAGGCAGGAAGATTGCGACAAGTCCGAGGCCAGCCTGGACTACATAGCAAGTTAAATGCCCGCTTGAACTACATAGTGAGGCCCTGTCTGAGAAACAGAAACAAAAGTGCAGAAGCAGAAGCTATAGCCTAAGTAGGCATCATTGCCAGTAACACGACAGGGAAGGAGACCTGATAAGCAATAGGTACAGTTCCAATAGAAATGAGTGCCCCAGGAGAGTGCCACTGGCTAGTTACATACACCTACCAAGATGGTGGACAGGTAGAAAGCCAGGTCTGTTCTCTGCCTGCTGCAGCCACCAGAATGGAGAGGGCTTCAAAAGCAAGAAGGGATCCAAACACCCTTCCTACGAAGGAAAATATTTACAAATCATCTATCTGATAAGGGATTGGTAACCAGAATATATAAAGGGTTCCTAAAACTGAAAACAACAAAAACCTGTATATAAAAAGAACAAAGGACTCCTCAGAAGATATACAAATATACTTAACAGCACTAATCAATAGGGTAATAGAGATTAAAACTACAACAATGTCATACCCATTAGCATAGCTACATAAAGAAAAGAAACAGAAAATAGCAAGATTGGGGAGGATATGGAGAAACTGGAAGCCATGTGTCTTGCTGATAAGTATGTAAAATAGTGTAGGTGCTATAGAAATTAGTTTGGCTATTCCTCAAAAACTTTAACATAGACTGTGATATGATCTGCTGATCCCACTTCTGGATATATACCCAACAGAATAGAAGGAACAACTAAAAAAGATTTGTACACTCATGTTCTGCTTAGTAACATTATTCACAGTTATGTAAGGTGGAAGCATCCTAAGTGTGCATCACTGAATTAACGGATAAGTAAAATGTGGTAAATTATAGGCATGTGTCTATAATTCCAGCATTATGGGGACCTAAAGAAGGAGGATTATAAATTCAAGCCCAGCCTGAGCAATGTAGTCACTTAGTGAGATCCTGTCTCAAAATTAAAAAAAAAAAATTTTAATGTCACTGGAGACATAGCTCAGTGCAAAAGCATTGGGTTCATCAAACAATTGGGAATATTTGATATTTTGGAATTATTATTTTCTGAGGTATATTAATAGTATTATGCTTATATAAATTATATAAGAACAGGACAATGTTCTTATTCTTGGAGTCGCATTCTGAGCTTTTTGGGATAAAGTGTCATGATATTTATGATTTTTTATGATTCGTTTTCAAATGATTCAAAACAATTATAAACATGTTTGCATACTACACATACAGATAAAGCAGTTGTGGAAAAATATTAACAATAGTGAATAAGGAGGAGGGTTTTCAATCACTTTATTTCTATAATTTTTCTGTATTTGAAATGTTTAAGGCAAACATGGGGCAGGAGGGTAGAAGAATTCAGGAAATGCCAAGGCCTGCCCCAAATGTAGGACATGGTCTTCTTTTTTTTCCCCATAAAACTCCTGTGGACAATATTTGCACAGGAAAGAAAGACAAAGGAAAAGTAGCCCTTCAGTTATCTTGCATTTGCTTTAATTTTTTCAGCACTGTTGGGATCAAGTCCCACCAAGCAACAATCTCTCAGGATACAACATGATCTTAAAGTCCAATCAAGAGCTTTATTACTCAGCTGAGGGCCATCCCTCCATAGGTGGGAGACACCCACTTAGAATAATTCACAGTATTTAAAGGCAAAATGCTCTACCCCCCCCACATCTGTTACCAAGAGGTTTCTATGTTGAAGTAATTAGATAATTCTATTGTTAAAGTGCAGAAGTGAATCGTTACAGAAGCCAATAGCAATGATTAGATCACTAGTTACTATAGAATAGTATGTTCTAAAAACATGCAATCTGCATATTGGTTGGGTGGACAGTTCCCAAGGAGACAAGTTCAGGGTTCACAGGGAGGTTACACGACCCAAGTGGAGGTTCTTAACAAAATGGCTGTTTTTATGTCAAGTTGGGTCTTACAAATGCCAGAGATCAAACTCAGGACCTTGTGCTTGCTAAGCAGGCACTGTGCCACTGAACTACATCCCCAACCCTGGTGACCTGGTGTTTGAAAGGTAAAAGCCCCTCTCTGTTATGTGGCCTGAGCACATGGTTTATGCCAGTGGTTTACCTGTGTCTCTTCTTCCCCTAGATGAGACCCAAAAGAGATGCAAGCCTTGCAGGACGCAGGGGAGAAGGGTATTTGATGATTTCTTCAGCAATGCAGAGGGAAGAAAGAGAAAAGAGCTGCAAAGAAAGGAATACCATCCTTTCCTAAGAAGTGCCCAGTTACAAACTCTCACTGTCAGATAGACATGACCTCTTATGGAGGTATAAGACAAGGAGTGGGAGAGAGAATGGAAGGAATTTCTTCTCTTCCCAGAAGCAAAGTGTGAAGAGTCAATACACAAAGGCCATCCTTCCAATGCTGTAAGTACCTTACTACTGCAGTGTCTTTAAGGAGTTGCACAAAGAAAAAGTTTCAACCTGGAAGGTCCATGACAGGCAAAGCAGTATTGTTGATGCTTCTCTTGAAGTAATGTCTAGCAATGAAGAGCTCATCTGGATAAAGGAAGTGCTCTGGGTTGAAACATTTAGCAGTTTGGAGGGAAAATTATGAACACCAATGATGACTTTTATTGAGGACCAAAGACATATGATATCAATTTAGGAAAGGAAGGACAGCTTTCTCAGAGAAGTCTACAACTCCTGGTCATTCCAAAAATGTTACCTTTCCTTATATTTATCTCGTTTTCTATAACATGATAAAATAGAAGTTTAGTTCACAGGTATAATTTGCATCCTGTGATTTGGAATACTGTGTAAACTAAGTAACTGAGACCTCTGATATAAGTTACTGGCACTGTAACTCACACTTTAGCCACTTTTGCAAATACATTATAATAGAGATGCACTCAGTAAAAGGACAAGGTTATAGATGAGATTTGAGGATAAGGGATTAGAAAGGCAAAATCCCTTGAAACAAAGCAGGAAACCTTTGACTTCTAATTTAACCGGATATTGGATGATAGTCTCACACTGAACAACCCTAAGTTGAGCTAATTACAACTTTACGTGTAGCTTCTCCTGATCTGATTTTTTGTCAACTTCCTGAAACAATCAAACCAGGCTTGCTCACAATTCTTTGATGTCATGCTGTCTCTTTTCATGAATATTTCAAAAAGACAATTCCTTTATCTGAAAAAGAGTTTATTTCAAAAGACATTGACCTATTTCTCTGATTGGAAGTTAGTTCATCCTCCATTGCAATTACTACTCCTTACAATACCTACAACCAAGTTGTTGTGTGTGGGGTATGGTGTGATGTACCTGTCCTAGATTCTTGTATCACAAATAAAGAATTGAGCAGGACATGAATGGAAGTAAAAGCATAGATTTATCAGCAAGGATATGCTCTTTGGGGTGGGAATGGGCCAGTGAAAAGAGCTCATGGCCCTGAAGAAGCCAGGTGGCAGAGCAAATATGTAGCTTTGGTGGGGAGGGAGGAGCTCTTTTAAATGGCATGGGAATTCACCTCAATCAGGGGATAAGTCTCCTTTCTGTTGGAGAAGGGAATTGTTGTCCCTATACTAATCTTCATGGAATCATCATGGTGCTGCCCAGAACCCTCTGCAGGGTGTATGTGTGTGTCAAAACCACACTGTAAAGGAGATTATACTTAATTATAATAGATTATCAAAGAAAGTAGTTCTTATTGTGAGCAAGGCTGGTTTGATTGTTGGTTGGTTGTTTAGGATATTCTATAATACATATGCTCCCAGGTGTGGCTTAGTTATTAGAGATGACCACTCTTGTGGTTACTAGAGAACTTAACTTGCGGTCTCCAGAAGCCTACAGCACATACACCCTTTTGCCTTTACTGGCTAGGGTCCAACTGTTAGAATCAGGCACACTGCAGTTTCTGGAAAGCTGGCTTCCTCTTTTCTCCTCTGCCCTTCCAACTGCCTTCTTCCAAGAATTTCTCTTTACCTCCTGCCTCAGAGGGATTTGCCACGGTGAGAGAATGAGGTAATTGTAAATAGATACTTTAAATATAGATTCCGTGTCCTCCCATGGATTCTTATGTACCACCTCTTGGGGAATGTGACTTCCTCAACACTGAAAACAGCTGTTGAGAATCACTCTTTGTATTCCAGCATATTGCTGATGTGGAACTGGAAAAATATCTGATAAACATTGCATGCGGTGATGAGGAGGAGGCAGTCATTTGTGCCCTTGGCTCAGTTATTATTTTGGCCTTGAACTATGAATTTAAGTACACACAGAGCATAGTCTAGACCTCCAAAATGTCTGTGACAGTTGCTCAGGCAGTACACGTTCACTGAATCTTCTTCTAACTTAAATCTTCCATCTGGAAATGTGGACCAAGTATGAAAGACACTGAAACAGAACCATATCCCCCAGGCCAACCACTTCAGTGTCTTCCAGACACTTTTCCACTGCCAGTGTCTGCACCTTTGTGCTTGAAGACTTTATCTGGAAACCTGGGACATAATCAGACTTAAAAATAAATGATGGTTCAGGAGTATGGGAAAATGAACTGCCCTATCCTGCAGAACCATCATTCAACAAGGAATGATGGGAGATGATGGACCAATACCCCAGCAATCTTGCCCCTTGGGTGGAATAATTTTGAGGTGTGTGTTTTATATCATTTCCCAGAACTTTCCTGCAAGATCAAACTACAGCTGTCCACTGTGTAAGCGGCTTAATAATTCACTTTTTATTGGTTGTCTTTCCCTCCCAGGTTCACTTTCTCACTCTCTGAAGGGTATTTCTTTGAATTATTTCCCAAACTAACCACTTGCTCTCAAATTCTTGTTTTAAGGTCGGTTTTTAGAGAACCCCAAACTAATACAATTCTCTAGGGTAAGTGTCATTAAACACACATTGCTAATGTGTGTTTGATGAAAAGGACACATCTTCCTCTTTTCATCCCCCCTCCCCAGGCAGTGGTACCTGTGTCCAGAGATCTGGGGGCTGCACTGGAACTATCCTCCTATATGTAGAGCCTGGTGTTTCTGCAAACTTGTTTATAGGTTTTATGGAGTCTCCCTGATATGCAGTAAGTTGCTGATTGAAGGAATATTGCTTGCAATGGAGACAGAAGGAGCCAGATGCGATGGTGGATGGTGAGTGGAGCTACCTTTATAAGACCGTCTGCCACACTGTTCCTTAGTGTTCTGACAGATACTAAGAGATAGAAATCCAAAAATAAGTTCCTATGGCCCAAGGCTTAGAAATCACTGGATTAAGCACAGACTATTTTATGGTAGAACTTCTTAAGACTTTTAACAAGACTTCTCTGAGTGAGAGATCACATCTATTTACAGTGCTTTCCAATCTCTCTGGCTATAGACTTTTTGAAGAAACATCCATTTACACCTTTACTTTGGGAAATAAGTCTTTTGATCATGAATATTTTGAGATGAATTCAGGCCTCTGTGCCATGGTGGGATATTTCTTCACTTCTTTCTTCTGTGTGAAGCTGCACTCTGTTGGGGCTTTTATTCCTTGTCGCACTTTTACTGTAATCATGAGATCAAGTGATCACCTGGCCTTTGTATGCTCCACTTGCTTTCTTTTCCATGTGTTGATCTTTACATCAACCCTGAAGATCTATATCACAGATACTTACAGTTTTGGATTTTGTGGCACTTGGGATTTTGCATTAGTGATACTCAACAAAGTTTAAACAAATATTTAAAAACTTGTAAAGCCCTCTGGTCCAAAGCATTTGGATAAGGACTCTTCAGGCTGTCTTTAATGGATGGAGGCTACAGTTCCAAGGTTGTTCCGGTATCCCTTGGTGGTAGCTCGCTGCAAGCTAGAGGGATGGAAGCAAGCAACACAAGGTGAGACTCTTGTTTTCTCTTTATGGACTCAACCTGAACAATATTCAGTTAACATAGAAGACTTTTCTCTGACTTGGAGGCTTGAGTCACTGGACAGGCCAGGAAAGAAGAAGATGAAAGTACACATCAGTACTCAGGGTGTGAGATAGGGGATTCTTCCCAGCTGGTCTGTGGTGGGGTCTGTCACACCAGAAGGTGGATGGCATCTTGAATAAGATCACAGCTTCCAAAAGCAAATTCTGGCTGGAACAATCTGAACCTTAATGTCCTTATAAAACAGTGAGAAGAATATTTCTCCTGGACCTATTATGAAGACAAGACTAGGTCACATACCTAAAGCTTTTCACACGGAAGATATGTGGTAGATAGTAACAGTAATAAAGAAAAGGTAGCTATTACTATAAAAACTACATCGATAACTTTAATGTTGGGGCATGAATCAATAATTTAACCGCCCCCCATTTTTGTTGGTGCCTTACTAGAAATAGTGCTGTTTTCTAAGGGCTTCTGATGTGGTTTGTCATATTTTTTCTTTTGGTTTTATTTTGTGCAAATATGAGACTAAGATAGATCTTTGCAAATTTTTTTCTCATCAACAAAATAGTCAATGATCCTTTGTACCCTTATCCTGTCCCCTTCACAAGAAAAAGAAAACAAGACAAATTGAGAACTTATGGAACTACAACCTAGAAATGTAAACATTTTTATTTCAGCTTTTCTGGAAAATTCTGATGAGAAGCCTATACTGTGGTTTTAAATGTCATGGCATGCTCATCTTCTGTCCCTATACCTAAGCTCCTGAATGCAACTTATATTTTCTTGTTTTAAGCTGGTGCAGATTTATGAGACTTTAAACACCATAGCTCAAGTTATTGGAGATTTAAAGGATTAAGCAGGCCCAGAAGCACCTGGGGGTTTGTAGGTTGTTTACAAGATTTATCAGCATTTCCATGTTAAAACCCACTTTTCAAGAATGCTCTTAGTCTGGGTTTCAGTGTGTTTATTTTGGACTGAGAAGTGAATTCTTATGATTTCTCACAGATGGACAAAAACCATCCTGCTAGCACTTCTCGCTTTGCTCTTCGGGCGGCCTCTGCTTCTACCTGTCCATCTTTCCAGTCTAGCCAGCTCCATTTTCCCTACTGTTTCCCTCTCTCTGTGTCCCTCTTCTCTCCAGTGGTTGATTGTGTGAGTCTCTTTTCACACATTCAAACACCAAGCCTCTGACCCACAGACCCAGCAGGGGCTGGAAGGGGCCTGGCATGCCCCACCTGCCCAGAGCTCCAGCTGTCAGGAAGGCTCCAGTGAATGGCTCTGCCTCGTGGCAAGGGTGACAGATCTCTGTGTTTACACCAGAGGGAGCAATGACTCCGTGGCTGAGAGGGTCTGGCTGGCGTCTGGAGTTTCCAAATAAAGTGACCACTGAAGGCAAAACAGTCAGGTTTACTGAGTAACCTTGAAATAAATCAAGGTGCAAGGTGGCACGTGTACTTTGTCACCTTCCACCAATGCTGGGAAAAGTCAACATTCTTCTCATCGCCAGTGATTATGCTCATCAGCCTCCATGTCTTGCCTCTCAGGTTTCTCCAAAGCTGAGGCTCTGCCCTCCCTATCAAATCAGCGTGGGTGTAGGGAACACAAACTCATTTTAATATCAGCCTGAACCAGACATCACTGGGAAGGAAATCAGAGGAGCCTTTCCAAAGTCAAGTAAAAATAACTCCTGTGAGTACATACTTGATGCTTCCATTTAGATGAAACCCTAGAAAAGACAAATCTAATCTATAACGAGAGAAAACAGACTGGTGGGTACCTGGGGCCATGGTGGGGCAGGCTGATGGAGGAGTGGCACAAGAGAACTTTCTGGAATACTGGAAAGACACTTGGTCTTGATTGTGCTGGTGCTGGCACAGGTATGAGAAATGGTAGAAACTCATTAAAATGTACAGTTAAAATGAGTGTAAACTATACTCTGATTTTAAAGAAATCTATCTGCTGTTCATCCACATTCTTTCTCATCTCCATTAGCAAGATAATAAAGAACTGAGCATAAATCTTAGGATTCTCTCCTATCCCTCGGTGTTTGTTCAACCACCCTATGCTATGTACCTCTGTATACAACATGGACAATCCGAAGCAGGAGATGGAACACCTAATCAGTTCTAATTGACTCTGGAATGTTTTCTGTGCATTTACATTCACTGAGCACAAGCTGACTGACGGGCAGGGGGAGGCAGGCAGCCAAGAAATATGGTTGGGGAGCCAACTTAAACAATTGCAGGGGAGAAACAACAAAAGGGTGAGTGGCCACACAGGTGATAAGGCCATGCTGACTTTCTAATATGAACTATACGTTGTATGAAAGTGACAAGGGATTGGCAAAGTGGGGAAGATGCTTCTTAAAAAATCAAACCAACCAGACTGAGTGGTCCTGGCATCTGGGAAACCCTGAGTCTCCACCAACTCGCTCTTTTCCATATCCCTGATTAAAATGTTGATATTATTCAAGTCAGGCACAGCGTCCTATTCATTCTGACATCCAGATATCCATTTTAAAGTTGGCCAGGCTCACCCAGAGGATGACATAAATAGATGAAGAGATGGAGTTAGGGTTTATAACATTGGACTTTTGTCCCTGCTGTGTGGCCCTTTGGAAAATCATTTGGCCTGTTTATTTGTTCATTTATTCACTTTTCCAGTAAAGCTTCTGAGCGCCTAACACAAAGCAAGCAGTTCACAAGATCCTGGGTATACATGGCACAGACATCCCCTTCCACTTTTGTAAATGTTCACTCTAGGATTCCTGTAGTAACCTGACCACCGTGCCAGTGGTTGGCATGGATAATGACAAGGCCAGGCTCTAAGGCCAATAGTGCTTTGCCTGAAGCATGAGGCTGCCATGGAAGTATAACAAACCCAAGACTCTAAGTTCTCTATTTGTATTTTTTTTAATTGAATTCTTTATTGGTACAATTTATATACATCTCAAAATCACATATAACATTGGGAAATTTGTACCCTCTATTTGTATTTTACGAAGGGTAGCTCCAGGCCACTTAAAGCATCTTTCTTATAAAAATTCCATGGAAATGAAATTAAACATTTTAGTTTTGTTCATTGAAAAACTGCCCTTAAAAAGCCTTCTGATGCAGTTTTAAAATTAATTCTTTATTACTTTAAACTTACATGTGGCTACAAATTAAGTTAACATTTGATCTCCTGTAGGGTAATCAACCGCGGTTTGGACAAGCTTTCCTTCCCCATTTGCAGTGTTATATGTCCCACCTATCCCAAGAAAAATTTGCCACTCAGTAGACAGAGTCATCTCTCCTCCTGGAGTCCTCCTCACACTTATTTTCAAGCACCCAAAATCTTCAGTGTCTTTTCAAGCACGTAAAATCTATTTCCTTCTTGGACTGGAGATTTAGCTCAGTGGTTCCGGCGCCTGCCTCGCAAGTGCAAGGTCCTGAGTTCAATCCCTGGTAACCACATACAATGCTGGGCATGGGGGACTCCACTCACACCCACCAGCATTCTATACCACATACCACAGTGCCAGGCATGATGGCCCTCAGGAGGCAGAAACAGGAGGATTGCTGAGTTCGGGGCTTGCCCGGGCTACAGAGTGAGCTCAGGGCTAGCCTGGACTACAAAGGGAGACCCTGTCTCAAAAAAAAAAAAATCTATTCCCTTCTGGATAATCATACCAACTCTCAATAATTTGGCAGAGTAGAATCCAAGTTCTCCTCTGTTCATTTACTGTATGTGACTCTAGGAGGCTTTCTTAACCTCTGGGTATCTCAGTTGCTTCATCTGGAATTGAAAATAATCTGTGGTTGGAATTGGTATGTGGTTTAATTAAGATTAAAAAGATATAAGTATGGTGTCTAGGCAATAGTAGAAAACCAATACTGGTTGTTACTAAAGTTTGGCAGAGGTCAAGGCTGCATTTTGGAGAGAAAAAGCCCACCACAGAGTAATAAATAACACACTGATTCTTGGGATGAAGGAACCAGAACCTTCAGCCTCTGATGTATGAGTAGCTGCTGTATATGTGGGAGGAGACAGGATGTTTTGAATATCAAAGTCAGAAATATTTATCATTTATATGGAAGGGTTGATTTTAAGAGTAATAAATGAATCCTTCATATGCCTTGGACCCCAAAATGGGATGGGCTTTCTCCTTAATGTAGCACAGGAAGAATGCACACAGAACAACAGTGGAGAAAAAGTCATGGCCCAGCTAGCTGTGGTGGCCATATCAGCAGATGCCACGGTCAGATTACCTCCACATTCCCCAGGCAAAGTTGACATTGCCCCCACACCGGCCCATTCCAAAAAAGGCATTCTTCACCCAACAGGTTGCAAGCAGTGTCACAAAGAGGGCTGAGAACCTGAAGACAGAGCATTCCTGCTCATCCAAGAAAAACAGACAACTGGCTCAGGCTGTGATTCTAGTCCACTGGAATTCACAGTGGGCAGAACAATGACCACATTCATGAACTGAACTTCTGCTTACTCTCCTTTTCTAAAGCCCTTCATCTTGCCTCCACACAGACAGCCAACTGTGCTCTGCGACTTGTGGTGTTAGCACCTGGAAGTGTTGGATGGCCTTGATTACTGTGTAATAAAATCTAATATGAATGACTTGCAAATATAGTTAGAGTATGCAGACATATTTGTAATTACTGGGGACTTCAAATAAAACTATATTTCTACATAGGCAGGGTCTTTTCACTTTTCACTGCATTATATACAATAGCAATCAGGTAACCTTTTCTCTCTCCCCCCTTCTCCTCCTCCTCCTCTGTTTTTTGTTTTGCAATTAGGACCTTCACACTGAACTATACCCTAAGCCCCCTTCATTTTTTATTTTGAGATGGTGTGTCTTTAACTTGCTAAATTGCCCAGGCTGGATTCAAACTTGAGATGCTCCTTGCTTAACCTCCCAGAGCACTGGGATTATAGGCATGTGCTACATTTGGAAGGAGTTTTTTTTGAGGATGATTGACCATCCTGGATTCTCCTTGTTTTGGCACTAAAAATTCTCATCTAAGGAAACCCTTCAATCTCAAGCAACCTGGAGTGTTTGTTCACTCTAGACTTGGTACGTAATACATGGTCAATGCATTTTTGTCAATCAAGAAAAGCAGCAGATATATAGGTGGAGTCATAATGTACTATATTGCATTAATTGCTAGAGATGAGACTATCTATAATAGATAGTGATTAAAAGTTGAGCTTAACAAACCAGCATATTGCTTTGATGACGTATAGGTCTGCTTTGAGTTTGTAGTACCTTTTTATTCTATCTCTTCTTTTGATCTTACTGTATACATCTGGGAGCTTGATCAGCTACAGGTTTTAGTTTCAAAACCATCAAAACATGAATAGGATTTCTAGAGTCTATTTTCCTAAATCATTACTTTTCTCACATCATGTATGGAAGCCAGGTGTTTAACGATGACCCATAACATACACTTGGGAGGGAAGAAGCAGTTGCCTAGTCAAAGAAATTCAACAGTTTTTTACTGAGTGATGCTCTGGGTGCTGTGCTGGGTGCTGCAGAGCATTCGAAATGAGTGAAACAGAATCTTTGCCCTTAGCAGTTCTCAAGCTATAGAGGCTCCTGAAAAAACATACATGAATATTTATGACATGAAGTAGACTCAATACATATATGCTACTCAATACATATATGGTATGATTTTTAATTGTGCTCTGTGTAACTTTCCCTGGATTTATAGGAGGCTCTTTCTTGTCAAGATACAAGAAACAGGTTACGCGACCACTCCAGCTGCAAAGCTGTCCAGGAAGGTGAGCACACTGGTCTCCTGAACTATCTTGCAGTTTTGTTAGTAAGAAGCCAAGCAGAATGGCTCAAGTTAGGCAACATGCAGCACCTGGGCCTTTGAGAGAAGTCTAGAGATGAGAAGAGTTAGGATTGCTGGACAAATGAGAGTGAAGAATAGGTGCCTTCTCTGTGTCTCTGTCTCTCTGACTCTGTCTCTTTCTCTGTCTGTCTCTCTCTCTTTACTTATTACCCATTAGCTTCCATATCTTTCTATTTTATTGTTTTTCTAACCACTATTTCTCACAGTTTTTGTCACATCCTGACACATCCTTTCTTGACACTTGCTATAAGATGTATCTCTGGGGGATGCTTGGCAGGTATGCCTAGCCTCTTGAGATGGCATCAGAGAGGAAATGTTACTTTGTCTTGGGTGCATGTGGTGACAGAATGGGTCCTGGGCTGCCTGGATTGTGTGTCTGACCATCTCACCGGTATGTGTAGCTCTTCTTGGATAGTTTTAAGATATGTTTTTGTTTTTTAGCTGAGGAATTCCTCTCGGTTTCCTTGGACCTGAGTCTCTGAAATGACTCAGTGACCTTTCTCTTTGAAGGTCATTGACAACTCTGGCATATTCGAATGTTCTTTCATCTTTTTGAGCCCTCATCTCCTCTGGATACGTAAAGGTTGGCAGGGAACATGGGTGCAGAACGCGTATGGGAAGCTTCCTCAGGATCTGTAGGAAATCCATATTGCTCTATCTCCTGCAAGTTTCCTCAGTCAGGCCCATTTTTTGGTTACCACATGTTTCCCCAAAAGACAGGATGAGAGAGAAAGGACTTCAAGTGCAGCAGGAAAGATCACGAGTTGAAGTCAGGAAGGACTCCGGGGCTGTCACAACTGTGTATCGAGCAAGGCTGAGACCAGGGGATGTTTTGGTGTTCCCTTGGAATTGTAAAAGGACAGGACAGATTACTTCCTATCCTCATTTTAAATAGAAAATAGTGTGACAAAGGAAACAGCTTTCTGTTAGAAATTTCCTGTGCAGTGGGGACTGAGGGCTGGGAATCAAGATTTGAGGACCAAATAACTTTTCCCAGCTTCCTCTCTGCAGACCACCCTCGGATGCTGGCAGCTTTCTGTGACAGTGGAGACCACCCAACTGTCTAGTTTCTAGTGACACTGAGAACGCTTCAGCTGTTCTTTTTTTGCTCTCCTCTCTCTCCTACCACCCCAGCTTTTTAAATATGCACAGGTACTTCCATTTTGAAAGATAAAATAAAGACCTGGAAAGTTAACCATCCTATCTGGGTACTATCTTATTTCCTTTTTTCATGACCGCAACTCATGGACAGATGACTCCATTCCACCATTGCCATCTCTTCCCTCACACTGGTTCTTGATTTGCCTCCAGTGGTCTGTTATCCACTTTGCCCCTCACCATCCCACATGCTCTCTCTTAAATAAAATGGTTTTTAGTGATACTTTGGATTTAATGCAGTACTTTTGTATATGAATTCTCAGTCCTTTTAATTTTTTATTTCAAGATACTTCTCATGAGGCTGGGCTTGAACTGGTGATCTTCCTGCCTCAGTCTTCTGAGGAGCTGAGATTGCAGCTGTGTGCCAACACATCTGGCTACAGTTGCTTTCTTCCCTGTTCATTCTCTCTGAAGGTCACTCATCATGTGTCACTTAGCCAAATCCTGTCTCCATGACTCATTTCCCACTGTCCCTCACTTCTGCATGTGTGTGTGTGTGTGTGTGTGTGTGTGTCCATCACCCCACCTAGCCTTATCTGATGATTTTGATGCATGTCTGCCTCCTGACACCTATGTCTGGTCTCCACCCGGGGCAATATGCTCCTGTGATGTGTGTCTGTTTCTCTGGCCTATCTTTTCCTTCAGTCACTGGTTTCATTTCCTCACATTGACTGAGGATAGAGGCAGTTGGTAAGCTGCTAGAGAAATTCAGTCACAGAGTGACTAGCCAAGAATGGGTCTGTCCTTGTAGTCTCTGCTACTTGAGAGGCTGAGGTAGGAGGAATGCTGGAGCACGTGAGTTTAAGACCAGCTGGGCAACATAGGGAGGATCCTATCTCAAAAAAGAATGACATAGGAACAAAACCAAAAAGAAACACCACAGATTTGAAGGTTGTACTTGTATGGTGTTAGAGGAAGAGGGGGCAGCAGTGACCCTTCACAGGAAAACTGGTATAGGGATGACAAAGATGTTCTAGTCTGGGCAACTAGAATAATAAACTCAAGAAAGTGGGAAGAGGTACCAGTCTAAGGCAGATTTGGTCTGAATAGAGCTCAACATCTAAGTGGATAATTCATCCAAGGGAAAGTTAATGGAAATGGATGGAAGATGTTTTTTTTTTGTTTGTTTTTGAGACAGGGTCTCGCTTTGTAGTTCAGACTGGCCCTGAGCTCACTATGGAGCCCAGGCAAGCCTCGAACTCAGCAATCCTCCTGCCTCTGCCTCCCGAGTGCTGGGATTACAGGCATGAGCCACCACTCCTGGCTGGAAGACATTTTTAAAATCACTTTATTCTTGCTTTCCCAGCTGACTCCTAGCTGCTGTACAATATTTCCAACTCTCAAGTCCCAAGCTCTGTGTGAAGAGTTCTAATTGTCCACAGGATATTGCTACCCCATCATCACTTCAGACTCCTCAGGTCAGAGAAGAAATGTGCCACTGTGAAACTGGTCTATGACTCATGCATTCTGTAGTCTGTTGTGTGACTTTGGTCAAGTTCCTTTACTCTCTAGTTGATAATTTTCTCACTGATGATATCAGATTAAGTAATATTGTTCTTACTTTCTCATCTTTCTTTCTGACTAGCACTTCTGTCCGCCATAACTCTTCTGTTACTTAGTCAAGCCAGGAGGGATCTGGGATTCATGCTCACTGCTCCTCCTTGCTGCCCACACCTGTGCCAGTTCACAGGTCAGCCATCAACATGTGCTACTGCTTCTTCATGTCACTTCCTCCTGTTTTTCCTCTTGACCAATTCAGTCACATCCTCATTGAGGTACTTAGCATCTCTCCTAGGCCAATTCTGTGGACTCCAAAGCTCTCCTTCCTGTTTTCTGGACATACTACCTTCCTAAAAACACATCTCCCAAACTGTCCCATAGTGTCTCCTCCCTCCGTGGAGGCAAGGGGCATCTGCCAAGATTATATGTGGAAGAACATCGATCTTCTTTCCTCCATCCTGACAGTCTTATGTACCATGAGAAAAAGTTTTCCAGGGTAACCACTGCCTCCCACCATTGTAAAGTAGTCATGAAATGAAAAAATTTAAAAATTAAATATTATGCATATTTTTATAGACAAGGAAAGTCTCATATACTTCTCTCAAGATGCCTGGTATTTCCTTGTAAGCATATGTAACTTTTCCTCATTTATTTAAAAACACTCTCTGAAAACATGTTTATCAAAGTATACTGACATTTGGCAAGTTCCATGGACTTAAAGTGCATTATTTGATTAGTTTTGACATAAGCATACAATCGAGAACATATTTATCACTTCCAAAAGTTTCTGTGTTCCTGTTTTAAGTACACCCCTTAAGCCCTCCAATCCTAGGCTTCCTCTCTGGTCTTCTCCAGTTAGCCATCGATCTGCTTCTGTCAGTGTAGATTACTGTGCCTTTTCTAGAATTTTATTAAAATGGAGTAATTTAATATGTACTTCTTTTTGTTCGACCTCTTTCACTCAACTAATTATTTTGAGATTTATGCAAATACTGAATAGTATAATATTGTATGGTTATATAATAATTTGTTTGTCCAGTCACTTGTTGATGGATTTTTGGAATGCTTCCTGGTTTTGGCTATTATAAATGAAGTTGCTGTGAACATTTATGTGGAAGTCTTTGCATGGATATTTTATTTCTCTTGGAGAGATGCACTAGTGGAATGGCCGGATCATATGGTAGGTGCACGTTTTAACTATTTAAGAAACAGTCAAACTTTTTTCTCAAGTCCTTGTATTTCTTTTTTAATATTCAGGATTGAACTCAGGACTTTTACACTATATCCCCAGTCCATTTGTTATCTGTCTGTCTATCTCTCTCTCTTTCTCTCTCTCTCTCTATCCATCTATCATCTGTCATCTATCTGTTTGTTGTTAAATTTCCCAGGCTGGTCTCAGACTTGTGATCCCCCTGCCTTAGCTTCCCAGAGTGCTGGGCTGTCATACAGTCTTATTAGAAGTGCGAAGTTGTTTTGTTTTGTTTTTTTGGAGACAGGGTCTCACTTTGTAGTTTAGGCTAGCCCTGAGCTCACTATGTAGCCCGTCCAAACCTAGAACTCAGCAATCCTCCTCTCTCTGCCTCCCGAGTGCTGGGATGACAGGCATGAACCACCACACCTGGTGCTGTGGTATGTGGTACTGTTCACCAGTGGGCGTGAGTCACTATGCCCAGTATTGTTGTATGTGGTTACCAGGGATTGAACCAGGAACCTTGTGCTTGCTAGGCAGGCACCAGAGCCACTGAACTAAATCTCTGACCCTGGAGAAGTTTTATTTCACACTTCACATTTGATAAATTCAGTCATTTTAATTTTAGGTATTCTAAGAGATGATGGTAGTTATTGCAATTTAATTTGTATTTGTCTAATGACTGAGCATTTTCTCAAGTGCATATTTTCTGTCTTTATTCTTGTAAAATATCTACTTAAATATTTTCCTCAATTTTAAAAAGTTGGGTTATTTTCTTACTCTAAAAAGTTTGAGAGTTCTAAATATATTTTGGACACACTCTTCACCAGATATGTGATTTTCACTTAGTCTGTGTTTTGTTTTTCATTTTATCAATGATTCTTGAAGAGGGTAGAATTTCTTAGTTTTGATGAAGCCAGATTTATTATATTCCTTTAGAGATAAAGCTTTTAGGGAGACAATGAAAAAAGTGTTTCCTATCATAAGGTCACAATGATTTTCTTCAATATTTTCTAAAAATGTTAGTGTTAAGTTTTACATCTTTCTCTAGGACCAATTTTGAGTAACTTTTGTGTATGATGCAAGATATAGATTTGAGTCTTTTTTTTTTTGTATAGGGACATTATGATGGTAGGTAGAATAATGGTTTCCCTCCAGAAAATATCTATGTTCTAATCTTCAGGACCTGTGAATATATTAGGTTACATGGTAATTAGAAATTAAGTTTGTAGATAGATTTGATGTTGCTAACCAGCTAACTGAAAGATAGGGAGATCATCCTGGGTTTATCTGGTTTGGTCCAGTGTAATCAGAAGGACTCTCAAAAGTGAGAGAGAAAAGAAGAGCTGGGGGTGGTACAGCTTGGTAAATGCACATACTTAGCATGTACGAGGGTCTGCATTTCTTCTCTAGTGCCGATAACACGGGCAGAGAGAATCAGAGAGGTGGCAGTGTCAAAATGACTTTGTGGCTGGTTTTGTAGATGGAGAAAAGGGTCACAAGTTAAAAATGCAGGCAGCCTACAAAAGCAAAGAAATGGATTTTCCCTTAGAGTCTCTAGAGAGAACATATAATTCCTGCTGACCTCTCACTTTTAGCCCAGTGAAATCTTGGTTTTTGACTTTCAGAACTTGATTGCATCTGCAACTCTAAGACAATACAAAAAATTTGTTTATTTTTTGGTGCTGTGACTTATATAAGGTAATAAAGTTTGTGTTATTTTAAGTCATAAAGTTTGTGACAGTTGGTACATAGAAAACTAAAACAGATCTTCCATTGTTCAGCTATTGTTCTATCACTTTTACACTAAATTTCCCATTGATCTGTTATCTGTTTTGAAAAACAAATGACCATATGTGTATTGTGTCTGTTTTGGGACCCTGTTTTATTCCATTGATCCATTTGTCTATATCCCTCCAATATCATACTGTTTTGACTAATATAACTTTAATATCTTAAAATTCAGTAGTGTAGTTCTTCCAGCTTTCTTCTAATTTTCTTTGTAGTTATGGGTTTTAAAATTGTTTGTATTGAATCAAGTTATCAGTTTCTATTAAAAAAAATACCTACTGGGATTGCCCTGAATCCACTGATCATTCGGGGTAAAATTAACGTTATAATATTCTCTCCATGAGGAATGTAATAATTATGTATCACACACATATACAAATAAAAATATTTAATACAAAGATTTTGACACAGTATATTTTTCCATCTAATTAGGTCTTTTTAAAATTCTTTTGGCAATGTATTTTAGCTTATGGTATATAAGTCTTGGATATTTTAAAAACCAGATTAATATTTCATATTTTATATTTTTCCATGCTAATATACATAATGATATTTTAAGCATGGGGCTAGTATTGCAATGGAGAAATAGTCATATTTTAAAATTTCAAGTCTAGATAGAAATATAATTTATTTTTTACATTGGTCTTTTATGTTGAAATCTTGCTAAACTTATTATTAGGACTAGTGGTTTTTTTGGTAGATTTCACAGAATTTTCCTAGATAGCAATTATGTTAGCTATGAATAAAGGCAGTTTTATGTCTTTGTCTCAAAGTTGAATCCCTTTAATTTATTTTTCTTAGTACAGTTTAATGTTGAGTAGGTGTTCTGATGTTAGTGAAAAGCAATCAGTTTTTCACTATTAAATATATTATGATGGTAACTTGGGTTTTTTGTAATGCCCTTTGTTAAATGGAAGTATCCTTAATTCCTTGTGGAGAGTTTTGATAAGAAATGAATATTGGATTTTGTCAAATACTTATTCCCACAGTCATTCCGACAATTGTATGATTTTTTTTTCTTCTTAAATATTGTATATTACTTTCCTGGGATGCTCTAACAAAATAATACAAACAGTTGGCTTAAAATAAAGATTATTCTATCATACTTCTGGAGGATAAAGTCTGAAGTCAAAGTGTCAGCAGCACCACAGGCCCTCTGAAATTCTGCATAAAACCCTCTTCTTAGTCTTCAGGGCTGACCATGCTGTGGCTGCTTCACTCTGAGCTCTGCCTCTGTCACTGCACGGTCTTTTCTATCTCCACACAGAGTTTTTCTTCTCATAAAGATACTAGTCATATTGGAGTAGCTCTTTCCTAATGACCTTATCTCAAATTGATTATATCCGCAAAGATTTTATTTACAGATAAAATCACATTCATAACACTGTGATTAAGACTTCAGTGAATCTTTTTTGGGGGGTGCAGTGTAACCTGTAAATTACATGGATTATCAAATGTTAAACCAATCTTGTATTTCGGGATCATGCTATATGGTTATGATGTAGCAGTATTAATCTTTTTACATATTGATTTGATTTGCTAAAATTTAATAAGAATTTTACATTAAGTTCATAAAAGATAGATGTTCATAATTTTTTTCTTATATGGTCTTTGTTTAATTTCAGCCTTAAAATAATGCCAGTTTCATAAAAATCATTGAGAAATACTTCTTTCTCTTCAGTTTTTTCGAAGAGTTTTTGTGGATATGGTATTATTTCTTCCTTAAATAGTTCATAGAATTTCCCAGGGAAGCCATATAAGTGTTGAGAATATTTTTGTAGCAAGCTTTTAAACTACAAATTTCTTTCTTTTTTTCATTCCCTTTCCTTCCTTTCCTCCTTGCCTCTCTCTTTTTTTTTTCACTCTTTATTTCTATAGTGCTGGGGACAGAACCTAGGCTTTTGCACATCTAAGGCAAGTATTCTATCACTAAGCCACATGCTCAGCCCAAATTTAATTTAACAGATATATGACTATCTAAGCTATATTTTTCCTGAGTGAATTTTAATAGTTTGTGTCCTTCAAGAAATTTGTTCATGGGGGCCGGAGGGTTAGCTCAGTGGTTCTGGTGCCTGCCTCGCAAGCGCAAGGACCTGAGCTGATCCCCAGTAACCACATATAATGCTGGGCGTGGAGACACGCCCACCAATAATCAACACCGAATACCACAATGCCAGATGTGGTGGCTCACGCCTGTAATCCCAGCACTCGGGAGGCAGAGACAGGAAGATTGCTGGGTTCGCGGCGGCTTGCCTGGGCACCATAGTGAGCTTAGGGCCAGCCTGAACTACAAAGCGAGACCCTGTCTCCAAAAAAAGAAATTTGTTCATTTAATGTTAGTTGGAAATTTACTGGCAAAAAATGTTTATAGTGTTCTCTTTTTATTCTTTTTGTGAAAGAAAATTACTGAAATTGTGGTGAGGTTGTCTCTCTCACTCCTGCTAATAGTAATATTAGCTTCCTCACTTCCTGATCCATCAAGATAAAGGTTTATCAATTTTATTGATCTTTTTGACTCACTTCTGGGCTTATTTTTCTCTGTTCCTTTCCTGTTAAGTATCACTGCCTTCCTTTCTGATTTGTTATTTGTCTTTTTTTTCTTCTAGTACTGGAGATTGACTCAGCATATCATGCATGCCAGATAAGAGCTCTTCCACTAAGCTGGATCCCCAGTTTTACTTCTACTTGGTTTTATTTGCTTTTAAAGTAGAACAGAAGGCCACTGATTTGAAAATTTTGTTTTCAGAATAGGCATTTAGCACTACAAATTTCCTCCTATCTACCGCTTTAGCTGCATCACACAGATTTTTAAATTTTTTTGTTAATTTAAACCTTTTTATATTAACCTCCTTTAACTTCTTAGTTATGTGTTGTGTAGTTTCTAAATATTTGGACAACTTTCCAAACATGTTTTGCTGTTATTGAAATTTATATATAGACATATATATGTATATATGTGTGTAGACATATATAGTGTATACACACATATATGTATGTGTGCATATATATATATATATATTATATATAGTAATGCTACAGGTCAAACTAAGGCCCTGAGCACTGCTAGACAAGTTGTGCTACTAACTGAGCTATACTCTCAGTCCCCAGTAGTTTCATTGTTAGGGAAGGTACTAGGCAGAGGACATCTGTCTGTGATAAACCAGTTTGATATTGGAGCCAAATGATGAGGTTTTGTATCAGTGAACTTGTGATCTCAGAATCGCTAGTGGGTTCACAGGTGGCAAATAGGTCTGATAGATGTACTCAAGGTTGAACAGAAGTATTTTTTTCTAATAGTTGAAAAAATAGACCATTTATGATATTCAGTAAAGATGGTAAAGTGATGAAGGCAGAATGACAGACGCTGTTCACTAGAAACTTATTTGATCATCTCATTTGCTGCTAGGGTTATCCAGTTGGTAGACCTGGAAAGGTCTCAAGTGCTAGCCCCAGGAAAGGGGTGGAACCAAATTAGGTTGTCAGAGACAAACAGGTCCAGGACACCCTGGCTGATGGGAAGTGGGCCATCAACTTCAGACCAGCACCTGGTGTTCCTATGGGGTATGTTTCAACACATTAGGCCAGACCACCACCTCTCTGTCTGTGGGAGGTAAATAGTCCTCAACACACCACATTAAGTTCTCAGGTCTAAAGACTCTCTGTTTTGTGGGCTCTACAGTCACTAGAACTATAATCAGCCTACCGGCTAATTATTGTTTAATTATTGCTTAAAAACCGATTGCCACAATACAATCATTGCATTAATTACCCCACACAGCATCTGCTCCCCCACCCCCATTTTTCTCCAGTCCCTCTCCCCACTTTAATTGAAATTCAGCTTGCTGTAACACCTCCTTTCTCCAGGCCAACTAGATCTCTCCATTCACAGGAGGGATAAGAACAAAACACAAGGCCCCAGGGATTAGGGAGTTTTGACAGCTGTCCAAGAGGAGGGCTGAGACAAGGCCCAGTCCTGAGGCAGGACAGAGTAAGGAGTGCTAGAGAGATAGGCAAGGGAGACATCACAAGAGGAACAGACCGGACAAAGAGTCGCAGAGACGGCAGAAATGTTGAAAGGGGCGCCAAGAAAGAAAAGCTAAAAGGGAGAGATGTTGAAGCGAAAGCGACAGGCTCTAGAGGGCAGGGAGTCAAGGGAGCTCGTCAGGAAGGAGGGGGCTGAAGTACAGCCTGCAGAGACAGGTCGGTCCAGCCTGAGGAGCGAGCTAAGAGCCAAGGAGGCGGCGTGGCGCGTGGCTCCCCTCGCGCACCTGGGGAGGGGTGGGGCGCAGTCGGCCGTCGCGGGCCCGGGAGGAACCGGGCGGCGCCCGGGCGGAGGCCAAGTGCGCGGCGAGGCCGCAGAGACCCCCGCGAGCCCGGAGAGCGCCCAGCGGCCCCGCCCCCGGCTCGGCCGCCTCCTCGGCCCGGGCTTTTCCTGCGGGGCTCAGGAAGCCGCTTAGCGCGGCCGCGAACAATAGCTCGGGGCGCGGGCTCGGCCGGCGGAGGGCCGGCTCTGGCCGCGGGGAGGGAGCGTCGCGCTGCCGGGCGCCCTCAGCGAGCCCCAGGCCGGGCGGGAGCTTCTCGGCAGCTCGGCGCTGCCCGGGTCATTGTTGGCCGCGGCAGAAGGAGCTGGAGCCGGGGGAGGAGCCGGGGAGGCGGCGGCGGCGGAGCCGGAGGGGGCGCTAGAGAGCGGCGCGGAGCGCGCGGGCGAGCGGGAGGAGGCAGCGAGTGTGTGAGCGAGGAGCGGGCGAGCGAGGGAGGGAGGCAGGGAGACGGGAGGGTGGGAGGGAGGAGGAAAAATAAAGAGAGAGCCGAGCAGGGCTGAACAATAGAGACAGGCGGACGGGCGAGCCGGAGAGCCAGCTGCCGCTGCTGGGGCACCGCGGGCGCCCAGGCAGCCCGGACCCCGGCCCGGCCCCGGCCCCGGCCACACAGCAGGCGGCCAGCGCCCCGGGGAGGGGACCATGGGGCGGCCGGCGACAGGCGCCCCCAGCCCGCCGCGCGCCGCCGCCTGAGGGAGGCTCGGCGTCCTCTGCTCCAGCCCCGCTGCCCGGCGCCCGCTCGGAGCCCCACAGCCGCCGCGCCCCGCGCCCTCCGCCCACCGGCGCCGAGCCGCCCTCGGCCCCAGGCTTCGCCGGCCGCCGGCTGCCCGCAGACGCCCTCTCCAGTCATGAACCCCCCGGAGGGGGCAGCGGAGGAAGGAGGAGCCGCCGACTCGGACGTGGACGCCTTTTTCCGCACAGGTAAGCGGGCAGGGCGCGGGGCCCGTGGACGCGGCGTCTCGGACAAGTTTGGGGACGGCAGGCTGTTGCCGGGCGTGCGCGTGGGGCTGGTGCTGCCCCCGGTCGTCGGGGCCGGAGTTGCCGGCTTCTCGTCGTGTGGCACTGCTGGCTGCGCTGCGGGAGCGTGGGGGCTGGGAGCCGGACGCCCGGCTCTCCCCCGAGTTGCGGGAGTGTGTGCGGGGAGGCGGGCGGCGTGGCCGCGGGCCGCCTTCTCCCCGGGCGCGGGGATGGGAGCTGTTGGGTCACTTTGCGGCGCGCCGCCCCGCTCTGGGCGTCCCCCGGCCTCCCTGGGGTCCCCGGCTCGGTGCCGGTCAGCGGGGCTCGCCCGGCCGCCTTATGTGGGGCCGGCCCTGGTGTGCGGAGAAGGCCAGTGCGAACCCGAGGGCGCAGGCTGCAGATGACAGGCAGGGGCCAGGCGGACTTGTGGGGACCGGCGTCTCGGACTTAGGAGGCGGGCCCGGCTTGGGAGGGCGGTGGGGCCGCGGACTGCTCCTCACCCACCTCTTCTCCGATTCTGGGAATGCATGAGCTTTCCCTAAGACTCTCTTGCCTGGAAGTGTGAGTTAGCTTCCCTCTCGTAACACACCCACCACATCTTTGCTTGCCTGTGAGATGTGGAGCCTTGAGCTTTCTCTCTCCAGCCTTTCGCGCCCCAGCCGCCTCCAGAGCCCCGGGTCTCTAGTTCCTCCTTCCCGCTGGCTACATGGTCCCTCCTCGCGGCCACTCACTGACCCTCCTCGTCCCCTACCACCTGTGGCCCTGTTTCTTTGATGACCGAGGAGTCTTTTCTGTACCTGTAGCTTCCACCAGCTCCGTTTGTGCAGTTCCCCATCTCCCCACAAGTCTGGAACCATTTTGTCTGGAAGCTTTGTCCCAAAGAGTCTGATAAGTTACGAGGGCCGTGCATCTGCCCTCCTTTTTAGGAAAGTTGGATTAGAGGACAGAAACTGGTGGGGTCAGGGGTCAGGGGTCAGGTGAGCTGTGGAGGCTGCACATCCATCTGTTTACTAACCCCGTTGCTTTGCCCTGGAGGTCATCTTCCGTGCCGCTGGTGGGGTGATTTGTTGAGAGACTTGTGGGTTTGGAAGTCAAGGTTTAACTAGCCCATATGTTCATTCGCTACTTGGGGGTTGGGGCTGAAGGGCAGGAGCTGATGCCAGGGCCGGAAAACCAGAGCAAGACTCCAGCATCCCATCCTTCTTCCTCAGCTCAGCCTACTTTCCTTCCTGCTTCTCCTTGAACCATGTGTATTCAATGTTCTCTGATAGCTTCTCCTTTTCTTTACTTTCCCTTCCTTTCTCCCCTCCCTTCCCTTTCACTGCCTAAAGAGGTTCTTAACCTGAGTTTCTAGTCTGGAATCAAGGGAAGATGTTCTGGGAGTTGGAAACACCAGTAAGGCCCGACAGACCCCCACTGCCTCTTTGCTGGGCAAGTTTGCTTTTCTAAAATTTAATTTTAATTTTAAATTTAAAGCTCTGGAAGGAAAGTCTTGAGTTGTGAGCCTTCCAACTTTCATTTTCTAGACTCCACTTTCAACTTTTGGCACCTTCCTTTCCTTCTCCCACCATCCAAGCATTAACTCCGGTCCCTTCTTTTTCCCAGGCCCCTAGCAGCAGACCTGGAGGCTTGCTTATTTCTGACTAATGATTTCACACAGTGTTAATGGTGTTAATGGCCTATAATGGTGCAATGTGTTACTTTTCCCAGGGCTTTTCAAAACATAACCAGAGTCTTACATTGTCTATCCCTGGCTCAAATCACAGAGTAAATAGCAGACTGGGACCAGTCTCCTGTGGGATTCCTGTTGGGGATACTTTCTTTCTTCTTGGGTCCCTGGTGTGTGTGTGTGTGTGTGTGTGTGTGTACTGGGAGAGTAGATTTGATGTACTTGCAGTGATACTAAATCCTCATGCATAAACTGGTAATGACTGATGATCTGTAACAAGTTGCAGAAGAGGGTAAATTTGAAACCACCATCCACCCTGTGTGGACCTTTATCATCCTGACCCTAACCTTTAGTCTCTAGCATAGGCTCTTACTGTGAATTCTTACACCTGAAAAAGTTATATTTCTGAATCTTCTCCCTTTTGATTTCCTCACCTCTGTGGAATATAGCACTATACCTGGTTGGCTGGCTGGATTATAAACTTATTCAGCTGGACAACTGAGAAGCCATCAAAGATATTTTCAAAGTTCCTAGCACCAGAGTTATCCTCTTTTTCCTGGTGAAAAATTTTGTGTGTACAAAGACCAGATTAGCATTTACTTTGTCAGAACCTTGGCATACTGTGCCTCTAGTTAGAAAACATTTTAAATAATGCTGTGATTTGGTTCCTTGCTTGCCCTCCTCTGATTATTTTGGTATATTAATTCTCTTGACCAACTGGTTAAAACAAATGACCTAAATGTCACTTTCCTTTATGTGTGCTAGACACAGATATCCTCCCACACTGTTCTTGTAGATTGGTAGACTCCAGAGAGGGCATTCCTGGGAATTCTGTTGCAAGCCTGAGAAAATGTGTCACAACTTTTAAATTTTAATTAAAAATTTTATTGCTCATAGATGTGATTGGGAATAGAAGCCAGTTGACCAGCCAATCACCAAGGACTTTTCAATTCCTACTAGAAACCTTCTGCTGTCCAGGGTGCTATGGAATACAAGAGAAATACTCAAAGTGGTCTCTGCCCTCCAAGAACTTTTAGATTACTAGCTAATAATTGCTAAACACTATGGTGCTATCTTAGTTACTTTTCTCACTGCTGAGACAAAGTACTCAACACCCAAACTTAAAGAAAGAAAGGTTTATTTGGCTTATAGTTCATAGAGATTTGAGATCATAATTCTCTGGCTCCAAGGCCTGGTGGCATAGCAGATAGGAATTGTAGAGGAGAAATAGTTCATTGTGGGCATAAGGTAACAAAGCAGGCAAGGAATGACCACACTCTTTCTATCCCTTATATTTTATCCAGGATACTTAGGGCAGGTAGTACTTATACCCTTAAACCTGGCACAGTTTGTTCTAGCATGGCAGTATGAATCAATTCCAACATCACACATTCCAGATCGAGCCACCTCTGAAAAAGCTCCATGCATGAGACTTTATGGGGACATTTAAATACAAACTGTAACAGATGTTAAAAATAAAAAGCCGACAGAACTACAGAGTAGGTAGAATCTAGGGGTGTCCTTAAAAGGTGGGCAGAGGCATTGGGATTTGGGGCATTGAAGAGCCTCAGCTAACACAGTGGAAAGTGTAGGTTAATGAGGAATAAGGAAGAGAGTTGGATAAGTATGATAGGGCTAAACAAGGAGAGTCTTGAAAGCCCAATAAAGGGGCTTGGGTTTGATTGGGTCCGGATGCAATAGAGTCATTTTATGTTCTTCAGTCATACCAAATGATAAAGAAAGTAGTCTTTTGAAAGGTTAATCTGGGGTTTTTGATGGAGATGAAATCCAGAAAGATTCAGATGTGATCTAGAGCTGAGGGAGAGGGGCCTGGTCTGGTTGGTGGTAGAAAAGGTAGGTAGTCAGGAATAAGTATAAGAGACATTTTTATAAGTAGATGTGAGGATTTTTAAAAATATAAACTAGTTATAGGGGAAGAAGAAAATAAAACATGCATGGCAATCAAAGTAACTAGGTTGAGAGCTTAGAGGAGTCAGTCCCAACTGGCTGACATGATCTGGCTGAGGACAAGAGCTAGATTTTTAGGGCAGATAATGATTTTGGTTCCGGATATGAAGAATTGGAGACAGACATTCAAGAAAAGTTTTGCTAGGAGTTAGAAACATGAGACTCAAGAGAGGCACATGCATGGGCAAGAGGCTAGGCCCAGGTATGCTAATTTGGAAGGCAGAATGCAGCTGATGTTTCTTGAATGCATTTCAGAAGGAAGTAGAGGAAGGAGGGAAGGGTAAAGTCAGATTTAAGGGGAGAAATCCTTATTTCAGAAGTAGAAGCAAGGAAGTCTTGATCCTGGACACTCCAGGGAGTCCGTGTGGGCTCTGATGTGATGACAAGCTGCAGACAGGCTGAGCAGGAGGAGTGCTGAGGTTGATGAAAAGAGCTCTCTCTGGGGGGCGGTGGGTTAGAAGAGGCACTCAGAGTGGGCATTTGGGGGTGGTGAGCAGGGCTCACTTCATTGAAAGGAAAAAAGGGTTCCCTAGTCAGATGGGACATTAGTGTGAAAAAAATTTTTTTGTGTTTTTTGGTCTAAGTCAGAACAGGAGATGGCAGAGAGTGAGTTTATGGAGAGGAAAAAATGAAGGTACTGGAATGGTGCTTGAACTGGACTCCAGGAGAGGTGAGAGGATAGATTTCCTATTACAATGGGGACTTAACTTTGTAAGCAGAAGAGAGACCTTTTTCTTTAAAACACAAAGGCAAAACCTTAAGAAGATGAAAGAAAAGAGATTGATGTGAGATACCTTCCACCTCCATCTTTCCATTAAGCTTTGGCTTCTACATCAACATTTTTAGCTTGAGTGTTTGCTGTTACTTGGGCTTTGGCCAGCCTCAGGCTCAGCCCCAGTACATCTTTCCAACTCCCAAACTATGTCTTCCTCATGGCTTTCTTAATTCCGTAAGTGGTATCTTCACTCTCCCAGTTGTGATGCTTTTAAACAAGGTTTTAACCTTGATATTTTATGTGAATAATCTCCTCCCCTCACAAACCCCATTGGATTGCCTTGCAGTCTTAGCCTTGCTGTTCATCCTCAGGGTCACACGCCCCAGGCCAGCTCCAGTACACTTCCTATAGTTTCCTTTCATGGCCCTCCTTCTCATCCTCTGTAATCTGCTTCCTTATTCCTACTTCACATTGTATCTGCAAGCATACTACACTTCCTAAAACACTACTTTCATCATATTGCCACTTGGCTTATGAACCTATATTGACTCCCCATGACATTAGGGTCATTACTTCACTCTTCAGCTCTAGTCAGGCTGCTCTTTCCACTGTCAAGGACACCTTAAAACAAGTTCTGCTTGATTCATCTGCCCCTAAAGCACACCACCACACTTTGAATCCAGTATATTTTTCAGAACTTGAGCTGTACTTTATTGTGGGAGCTTTGGTAACTCACAATGACTACCCCGTAAAACACTGTCTATATTCATTTTCTTACTCATCATTGTATTGCTGCTTAGTCTTTTCATACATGGAAGGCTTATTTTTCCCCTTAATTAATCTTTGGAGATAAAGAAAAGGATGTCTTGTGATTCACCAAAACCATAGTAGGTAAGAGACATGGGAAACATAGCAGTGTTGAATCTAGGTGTTGGTGTATTTGTGTTCACTGTGCAAATCCTTATACTTTTCTCTCAGGTAATAACCTGATCTCACCTAGACAAGAAACTGAAACTATTGTCATGTCTAGGTCATAGAGAGGTGTTATTTTTGAACAACACCTTATGTTTGTGTGCAACTCTTTAAATTTTTAGCACTCAGTCTGTGCCTTGTCAGGAACCTAAAAGGGGAGGGATCTCATTCCCCTGAGATTTTTTTCCAGAAAAGGAAACATATCTCTCTTTGACATGATGTTTGATCTCCACAAGGTAAATGTGATGCTTAATTCAATGTTTATAATCTTTTCTTTATTTCTTCTCACTTCCTCCCATCATAAATTGGGCACTTGGTCACATAATTTCCCAGGAACTTCTAGAGAATATTGTGGTTCTAGACAGGGCATATTGTTAATATTTCTAATATTGTATTTCTATAGGCTTTTTTTTTTTACATAAATGCATTTTAAAAACTTAATCAGTGATACCTAGATCTACTTCTAGAAGATTTAAAAGGCTTTGCTTCATCCTTACAGCAAACTTTAGTAACTATTAATAGTACATTCTATCCAGTTGTAGTTAAATCTTTTCAGAGATATAAGGAGGTGTTGTGGTTAACTGAAGTTCCAGAAAGAAATTAGATGAAAAGTAATAAAAATCATACTGACTGTAAATATCAATAAAAATAACAGTAAAATGTTGGGGGAATGAACACTTTACAGAGTCTTTCTGTTTCTGATACTTGGCAGGTTATTTCTGAACATAGGCAGAATAGCAGGTGGTTCTCAGCCAGTGACCATGCTGTCCTTTCCCTCAGGGAATATTTGGTACTACCAGTACTAAAGAGACAGTTTTTGGTTGTCACAACTCGAGTGGCAGTTTACTACATCAGTGGGTAAAAGCCCAGGGTGCTGTTAAACGATTTACAATCCACAGGACAACAAAGAATTATCCAGTTAAAAAGTGTCAGTGGTATGGAGGTTGAGAAACCTTGGTATGGCCAGCAGATCACTAGGTTTGGGTCAGACAGGTACTGTACTCACTAGGAGCAAGATATTGAGTAAATTTCTTTCTATTTTTCATCTTTAGTCTTCTGGAAAACAAGACTAATAAAACTTGCTTCACATGTTGAAAGGATAAGTTAAAAAAAAAGTACAATAGTGTAAAGCATCCAGCAGTCTCTAACAGAGGAGGACAAGAAATCCTAGTTGTTATATGTTATGTTATGTTATGTTATGTTATGTTATGTTATGTTATGTTATGTTACATTATGTTATGTTTTGTTATGTTACTTTTTTTGGGAGACAGAATCTTGCTTTGTAGTTCAGGCTGGCCCTGAGCTCACTATGTAGCCCAGGCAAGCCTCAAACTCACAGCAATCCTCCTGCCTCTGCCTCTTGAGTACTGCGAGCTGGGTGTGAGCCACCACACCTGGCATTGTGGTATGTGGTACTGATTGCTGATGGGCCTGAGTTACCAAGTTTGGCATTGTGATATGTGGTCCCAGGGTATGAACTCAGGACCTTGCCCTTGCCAGGCAGATGCTGGAATCACTGAGCTAAATCCCTGGCCCTGATGCTCAAGTTATGACATAAGTGCGATGGCAAGGAGTCAAGGGCATCTCTGGAGGGCCAAGAATATGCCACGGATGGAGGAGGGTGAGAGAGAGTAGCACAATGGGATCAAGGCGCCTGCATGTGCACTCAGAAGGCTAGAATTTGGGCCTTAGCACTCTTTCACTCATTTGACAAGTATTTATTGAATGCCTGGCAGTCACATACTATGCTGCGGGAATGTATAAAACCGTTAAAGGGAAGTATACAGAGCAGGAAGAGAAATGATATACCTCTCTCTCCCTTAAACTTCAAGAGTTGGAAGGGAAGAAAAAGTCTGAAGAAAGCTGAGATGGTCAGGCAAAGAGCAGGAGGTAACATTGCTCTTTGTTCCCTACTTATCTGAGTGACTCGGGTAGTGATTTTGACATCTATGGAAGATGACGATTATAGCCTCCTTGTCCCCTTTCTCATATAGAACTGTCGAGAGACTCAAATAAGATATTGTATATGTAAGATCCTTGTAAATTGTACAGTGCTATCCAAATATATGTAGTTATTTCCAAATTGAGCATTCTATTACTCTAAGTGCCTCTTCTGACAAGTAGTATCTTATTTAATCTGACCTCCTCAGGACCTTTCCAGTTCACAAAGAGATGCAATCCTTCTTTTTTTTGTTTCCCGAGAGGACTGGAAGGGTCACTTATCACAGGATAGTGATCAAAACGCTTGTCCCCCAGCCCCTGCCAAGCCCTGGATCACATGGCTCACTGCCATCTGGAGAAGTGTAATGAGAAGAGAGTTTTTGTTTTTGTTTCTTCTGAGACTCAGGTGGGTGCAGGGAGTCAGTCACTTCCTGTTCCTTCTCTGCCTGCCTGCAGTTCAGACTCCTCCTGCCACTTCTTTGTGTGTGAATGACTGGCAGCAAAATAACTAGGAAATGACTGACAGTCACAGAGCTGTTGGATCAATAGAGCTGCTTGAAATCGTGTCTGCTGAGGACTGAGGGGATAGGGAGAATCAGCTTGGAGGACAGAGGAATTAATTCAGAAAAGTAACGACACTGTTGGAGAATTAACTTTGTCTCCTCTCCTTCTGTCTCGTGCCATTATTAGAAGGGAGCCAGGCACTAACCAGAGAATGTGGTTGTAAGGGATAAACAACCAGAGCAGTGAGTGTGGCTGAGCTGTGAGCTTGAGGGAATGGTTACTTCTCCAACTGGGACTTGAAGGATGAGTAGGATTTGCATGGAAAGAAAGATAATGTTGTTTCCCCAGATGAGGATGGTGTAGAAGGAGGTATGAATACTCATGGCTTAGTTAGGGGCAGTAAGTGTTCCAGTGTATGTGATTCAGAGGATGCAGGTCAATGGTAGGTAAGACTCAACTTGGTGTGAACTAGGTTGATTATTTTGTTTATCAAACATTTACTAGCCTCCTAGATCAAGAAGACTTTGAAGGGAAGGCTAATGAATTTTATCTTTCTGTAGCTTGTTTGTGGAGCCTTAAAAAATCTGAATGGGGGCATGAACATGATCAGTAAGAGAAATCTCTTCATCCTGGAGAGGCACTAGAGAGAAGAGGAGAGCTTGCTGGCATGGGATGGAGTAGGAAACTACTCTAATAGCTTGAGAAACCGCAATAGAAATGGAGAGGAAGTGTTTGATATGAAGAACTTCATGGAGGTCAAGTCTGTAGATCTGGTAATTTGGAAATAGGGGTGTCAAGGGAGAGGTAGACATCCAAGATTACTACACAGTTAAAGCCTGAGCAGTTGGAAGGATGAAGATGTCCTTATTGAAAATCAGGCATTTGGAAGGGGGGAAGCAGCTGTGGGGAGGCAGGAAGAGAGGAAGGATTTGGAGAATTTGCTTTGGGACATGTTGCATTTCAGGTGTCAGTGGAATAGCTCCGGGAGGTGTTGATTCAGTAGGCGGATATCAAAGAGAGTCTAGAGCTTCGGAGGAAGGCCAGAGCCGGAAATATAGATTTAGAAGATATCTGAAAGAAGTTGTGGCTGGAGTTATCAGAGTAGATGAGACAATAAATGAAAAGCTTATACAGATGTAAGGGCAAAGGGCCAAGGACCAAACTGTAGAGTCAAGTGTGGGGCTAGAAGAGAACCAGGAGAGAGCAGAGTTTGGAGAAAAACAGGGATTCGACATAGTCTGATGCCATAGGGAGGTTAAAGAAGGGACTTGAGCAAATACCACAGATTCTGGATACAGGGAGATGAAGATCATTGGTAACCTTTGAAATCACAGTTTTAATTGTGTATGGGAGGTGGAATTCAAATAGCAGGGGGAATGAAGAGGGAGTGGATGGGGAGGAAGTGGTGGGAGTGCATATAGATGACTCTTTGGAAAGGTTTGGCTGTGGAGCGAAGGTTAAAAATAGTAAAGTAGTTGGAGATGGGGAGCAGAGTTGAGGGAAGGCTTTTTTTTTTAAGGTAAGAAAGATTTATGAATACCTAGAGTGGGGAAGGGGGAGAAGTCATATGTGCAGGAGAGAATGAGCATTTAGGAAAGGAAAAAGTAATTAATGGAGGGATGAGTCCAGAGGGATGAATCTCAAAGTTAGCTGAAGGGTCAGCATTGGCCAAGAGGAGGATGTATCTTTCTTGGGGACTGGGGGGAAGGTACACCTCAGTGAAGTCGTTGTCTGGCAAGGATGAGGGCACCATGTGCTTGACTGACAGCCACAGTGAGAGAGCATCCTGACTTTGGAGCTACAGGTCAGTGGTGCTATCCTTGGGAAGGATACTATCGGCTGTGAAATGGGTAGGCTGAGATGTTATGGCGGTTGAGGCCCTAGGGCAGAGAAGTTGGAATGCAAGGTGGGGAGAGCCCAAGGTGGCACCCCTAAGGTGGGACTACTCTGGACTAGTGAGTTCTGAAGAACCACCTTCTATAAAGAGTGATTCTCTCGTTCATTTTTCTCAGTGGAAAGAAACCCTCACACCACAGGGACACATCGCTCTTTCTGCTACCCCCAAAGTACTCCCTGCACTGCTTGTCTTAGGGACAAACTATCATGATAGCAAAAACTGTCATTAAATAAAAACTCCATTTTGCCAGAGGCTCTTCAGGGGCCTCCTGTGGCCCTCCTAAGGGCCGAGGAGTAAGAATGTGGGGGTGGCTGCTACCAAAGGGTGGGCTGTGGGAGACTGGGCTCATCTTCCCTAGAGCAGAAGGAGGTGGGAGTTTCTTTAGGTGTGGGCTAGTCCTGGAATCATGGAATCTTAAAACAGAACAGGAACTTATGAGCTGTAACTGTGCAAGTTATACTTCTCTGAGCTTTGGTTTCTTCATCTGTAAAATGGCTAAAAAATTGCCTCTCAAGATTTCTTGATGTTTGTAGGTTTATTGTATCTTCTGATAGTTGCAGTCATATTATAATAATATAAATGAAATTATTTGAGTGGTAATCTAATATGGTGGTCTGTGTGTTTTTAGAATGGCTATATTACATAGATAAATTATATTTCTATTTTCACAAATTCTTTTATTTTCTAAATCATGAAAATTGTAATGCTTCAGTAGATTTGTTCATTTGTTAAGTAAGAATATGATTTTTTAAAGCTTGTAGTTACAATTGCCCAGAGCATAACAGTTCAGGGATTAGGGGTGTGGCTAGAATCTCTACCTTTTACACTGTTACCCTGCAGTCCGGGGACAAAGGGCATCTTGGAGGGGGGGGAACAGTATTAAGTCGGCAGCTGGACAGTGAGCCTAGAAGGGGGCCCTAGAAATTGACAGATGGTTAATTGGATGTGACAAAAGGGGCTGGGGGAAGGGTCTGGGGCTCCTGAGGGATTCCTGTCTCTGTCTACTTACTATCCTAGAAAGGAGGTTGTGGGGAAAGGGAGGAGTGATTCTGAGAACAGTTGGAGAAAAGATTGGCAGGACTCCCTGTTGGGAATGTGGTAGTGGAAGGCCAGGGAACCACTGGAAGCAGCGTCACAAGTTGGAGGAAAATGTAAACTTTTCAGTCTCTTCTCTGTCCCAGTATAGTGGTTTAGCACATATTTTGATACTTGAGTATAGAGATGATTAGCACAAACTGTAACAAACAGTATGAGTTTCTAGTGATTCTTTTATGTCCCAACCACCGAGTTTTGACAGCTAAGCATCATTACTTCATTACTGTTGATAGAAACTGGACAAAGAATGAATTAATTTTAGTAAAGTCCTGAATTTCAGTCAGTGTATCTCAGCATTCACTCACCCATTTGCTCAAATTTCATATACCATATACCCACTAAGTGCCAGGTACTAGGAGTAGTCATCAGAAATAATCCTTCCCACAGGAGGGCTGCAGTCTAGTGGGGTTACCTGGCACATAAACAGATAATGGCAGTGTAGTGTGGCACATGATGTATGGAGGACTGTACACCGTGTAGGGAGAGTGTAGAGGTAGGATCAGCCCTGAATGTGTTTTGAGAGGATCCATTGCAGAGGGGATAGTTGAGCTGCAGATGAGAGGCTGGTAAAAAGGAAGGCAGTGAGTATCTACCAGTATTCCAGAAGTTTGGTAACAAGAGTAAGGAGAAAAGAAGCATATGAAGAAATGTTCAACATCACTGGTCATTCGAAAGATGCAGATGAAAACAACACTGAGATTCCATCTCACTCCACAAAGAATGGCCGCCATTACAAAATCAACCAACAATAAATGCTGGTGAGGCTGTGGGGAGAAAGGAACCCTTCTCCACTGTTGGTGGGATTGTAGACTATGCAACCATTGTGGAGATCTGTGTGGAGATTCCTAAGAAAACTAGGACTAGAGGTCCCATTTGACCCTGCTATCCCCCCGCTAGGAATATACCTAAAGGAATTTTTTTTTTTTTTTGAGACAGGGTCTCGCTTTGTAGTTCAGGCTGGCTCTGAGCTCACTATGAAGCCCAGGCAAGCCTCAAACTCAGCAATCCTTCTGTCTCTGCCTCCCAAGTGCTGGGATTACAGGCGTGAGCCACCACGCCCGACACTGTGGTATGTGGTATTGATCGGTTGGTGGGCGTGAGTCTCCACGCCCAGCATTGTATGTGGTTACCGGGGATTGAACTCAGGACCTTGCACTTGCAAGGCAGGTGCTGGAACCACTGAGCTAACCCTCTGGCCCTACCTAAAGGAATTTTAAAAATAACATTGGAAAGACAGATGTACACCTCTGTTCATAGCAGCTCAGTTCGTGTTAGCCCAGTCTTGGAAACAACCCAAATGCCCATCAACTGGAGACTGGATAAAGATGTGTTTTTTTTTTTTAATGGAGTATTACTCTGCCACAAAGAATGACAAGATTGTTGCATTTATGTGCAAATGGAGGACACACTAATAAGTGAAATAAATAGAACACAGATATGCAAATACTGGATCTTTTCTTTGATACAAGTACCTGTGGAGGTAAAGGAGCTCTAGAATGTATGATAGTTTCTTTAATATCCAAAAGGAATTTGATATGGGAACATAATGAGGGGAAGGAATAAATATGATTTGGAAAAAAATAAAAGAGTATGTACATAGGGGGTGGGGAAGGGGTGGGTGGGCAGGGATGTGGGTAAAAATGAGAATTGACCTGTGTCACATATTGGTACAAATTCCCCAATGTTGTGTGTGATTGGGAGCTGTGTATATAATGTACCAATAAAGTTTACTGAATAATGAAAAAAAAAAGAGTAAGGAGAAAAATAAAATGGTAATCCAAAGGTTATTTTGGAAACACTGAGAGTATTCTGTGTTTTGGTGATAGGTATACAAACAAAGCTATTTGTAAAATTTTAGTGAGTTATAGACTTATATGTGCAATTTTATACATGCATGCCATACTTTGACAAAAATTATAAAAGGAGGCAGTAGTAAAGACTGAAAGTGTTAAAGGGTGATATGTATGTGGGCAGGATGGATATTCCTCAGAAGACAGAAAAAGTTAAGATTCCTGGGCAAAGAGTATCTCTGAAATAGTCAACCACCTTTCAACCACCTTTCTTCTGTGGGTAAGGGAAAAGACCAGCTGATTTTCAGACCAGGTACTAGAGTTTTTGAGTTCATTGTCTTAGTGAGTGGGAGCCAACCTCATCCACAAGAACTGAGAGGTGCTAGGAGCCTGGGAAAAGAGGAGACAAGCCATTTTCATTCTCTGAAGAATGAACAAGAAAAGCTAATTTGTCCAGGTAAATACAGAGTATGCTGCTGTGCCAGGTTTTGCATGCTGTGCAACTCATGGGATGAGGTATGCACCAGCCTGTTCCCAAGTTCTTCCTGAACATCAGTGATCTAAAGCCTTTTTGGAGGTCCTGCCTTGGAAAATGCCCATGTCTGATTTCCCCAGGTATGCTGTACACACCTTTTGCTTTGAATTTGTCTTCTTCTCAATACTAGTGCAAGGTTTTGCATATAATACTTGCTTAATTAGCATTTCTTGGTCTCATTTTTTAAAAGAGCTACTTATTAATGCATAGACCATTCGAGAATTTTATAATGAAATATTGTGCTAAGAAAATGAGTCATTTTTATGGACAGGCAATTCTACTTTAAACAAAAAGGCTTAATGAAGTCAAATGGAAATACAGCTATCTGTTGAGTCAGATTAATTAGAGTGGCCCACATTATTATTTGCTTATAAACAGTGACATATTTCATAGGTCCTGGAAAAGTAAGTAAAGAGGGACTTTCAGAAAAATCCAAATAGGAAAGTCGAATCTTGCAAATGAATTGAATAATCAGTACTGAGGATCTGAATGTGTTCAGTATTGTGCTGGACATTTAGAGCACTACTAAAACAGGTTATACATAGTCTTTGCTCTTGAGAAGTATATGGTCTTGGATTAGGAAAAAATAGCTAATTGGAGATCAATCAGAAAGGGTGTGACCTTCATGCATGGATTCATGTAATATGTATTTTATTGTCTAAAATTATTGTTTGATTTAAAGTTTCATTTTTAGTTATGCCTTCATAGGACACTTAATATTTTTATATTGAATTTTTTATTAGTGTAAAACATTGTAATTCTGGTGCACTGTAAAGTAGTTAAGAAACAAGTAAAGAACAGAAAATCCACTTTAGTCTCATCACTCATCTCAATTTGAGGTATTTTCTTTGGCCTTTATTTCCTATGTGTACTCTCTCCCAGGGTCTTATTTCTTTTTAAAAATTTTATTAACATGAAAAACAAGTTGGGACTTTTTCATAAAGTCATTTTTACAATTAATTTAAATAGATAATACACCTTACAAATATGAATATATATGAATATTATTGAGCAAAAAGAGGCATTCATAAGCCAATTAATATTGGTGTGGGGATAATGTAGGAAGACATCTTTTGGTTGTTCGAAAGAGTAAAAGTATTGGCACCTATCATAAAAATTGTTCATAACACAAAAGTAGAGACTATAGTTCAGAAGTAAATAAGCTATTTCCTCCTCCTCTCCTAGTGTTTGTTTCTCTTTCTCTATTTTTCTTAAAAGTTTATACAAATGCATAGTTTTCTTATTTTATTTACCAGAAATAGAATCATGTTGTACCTGACATTCTGCTTACTTTTAGCACTTTATAATAATGAACATTTTTCTATATTAGTACATATAGCTCTACTTGATTTGTTTTCAGATGTGTGTTACATTCTGTTGTGTGGATGTGCCATATTTTATTTTATTTAGTCAGTCTCCTAAGGATAGACATTTATAACCCAGATTTTTTGTGGACTAGTTATTCTGGGACATTATTTGGTCTAAATCATACTAAGAAAGGTCTCGTATTTTCTTTCATTTTTTCTGATCCCTTTCAAAGGTGACTGTAGGATAACTGTGAGTTCAGGATGTTTCCTCTGCTTTTATGCCAGAAGAGGAGAACATTCAGTCCCTGTTCTCCAAGTGGTAACGTTTTGTGGAATGTTTAAGGATGCTTTATTAGTGACATTTCAATGAATGATAGAGGCCTCTCTTGGCCTCTTTTTCTGTGTGCCTTTAAGTGAACTAGGAACAAGATTTGTGTCACAATTAGGCCCAAAAGCCACGTGTGTTCTGTAGGATTGAGTGTAAGTTAATCCTAGTACTACAGTTAACTAGGGATACACTGTAGGTAGTACATGCAAAGGCCATAGTATGCATTTGGCAGAAAGAATATAAGGATGTGACTTGGGAAACCTTGGTTTCCAGTCCTATCCATCACTAAATAGTACTGTGTGACTTGGCCGACCCAGTTAATATTCCTGTTTTGAACAAGTGGGGGTTCTCTTTTCTCATCTGAAGAGGTTGGCATAAAAATTTGCCCTATAGAGTAGTGTGAGATAAAGTAAGATGACAGAAGGAAAACTGAAAAAAACAGAAGCAGTGACTACATGAGAAGGAATTTTGTCAGCTCCTCCTTTGGGGTCTCTTTTGGTTTTGAGTGTGGTTGAAAGTTGAGCTAGGGGATTTGGATGGGAATGACAGTTCATATAGTGCTTGAGGATCATTTTTTTTTTTTCTTGTCGGGTAGAAAACTGGCAGCATTTGGGATGGAGTAAAATGTTTCATGATATATTCTATTTACTTTTGGAAGATATAAATAGAAGAGTATCTCATCTAACTTCCCAGAGTAGTAGTTAGAGGATGTCTTTCTGCCTGGTGACAGAGTAGTTCAGTTGCACATTTATTTCTTATTACCCATAGGTAAAATAAAAAACAAAATATAGCTCTTAAAATTTTCTGCAGTGAAGTTAATTCACATGTCTTTCTCCAGTTTTGGTAGTTGTATACTGATTCTTTTCTCTTTTGGATTTCATTTAGATGACTGTTTATTTTTAGTAAGTTACACTTAGATTTTTCTCTCATTTCGTCACTTCTGTCCAGAACAGGGCCTGGGTTCAGAGAGGTGCTCACATGGACTTGTAGAGGTGAGAAAGAAGAAGGGTTCCAGAAGCCAGGGCAGGCTGGTTTCAGTGCCCTACTCTTTTTTTTTTTTTTTTTTTTTTTGAGACAGGGTCTCGCTTTGTAGTTCAGGCTGGCTCTGAGCTCACTGTGTAGTCCAGGTAACTCGAACTCAGCAATCCTCCTGTCTCTGCCTCCAGAGTGCTGGGATGACAGGCGTGAGCCACCATGCATGGCTCAGTGCCCTACTCTTTACCTTGTGAGGCTAGGCTCATCCCTATATCATGTGCAAAAATGT
The DNA here is from genome assembly GCA_004025085.1 of Thryonomys swinderianus. NCBI lineage: Eukaryota > Metazoa > Chordata > Mammalia > Rodentia > Thryonomyidae > Thryonomys > Thryonomys swinderianus. The sequence goes on from PVIC010009326.1 coordinate 43,921, forward strand.
ACAAAGGTATTGCATTCTAGAATTTTATACTTGTAGTGAAATTAAAACTATTACTGTTTTTCCATAGAATCAAAGTTCCTGTGCAAGGCAGCTTCTTAGTTCTAACTCTAGGACTTTCCCCAGTTACTAACCATCATCAGGGAATAAAGAGATATGTGCGTACCCACCCTGCTTAGTGCCATCTGTGAGAAGATGAGCAGTTAGGGCCTCTGCACTAGACATTCACCTTGGCTAGTACCTTATTTTCACCTGCCCAGCACCATTTCTCTCCTTAACACCACATGAGTCATGGTATTTGATGGAAAGAAGCATTCTCTTGGCAGCCTTCAGTGGGTGAGGATTGGCCTTAGTGTCCTCAGGTTCTGTCACATCTCGAGCTATTTCTTAAGCTACCCTCCCCAAGCCTTAGGTGGGGTTTGATTGGGAGTATAAATAGGAAGCTAAGACATTGCTATCAGTCTAGACTGAATTTCCCCATGTTTTCCTGATGCTTGAGTGAGGTGGGTTTCCCTCTTCCCTTGTGGCAGGGATCTCCTGTTTGTCATGCCTCAGTACTCTACCTCTGTTCTAAAGTAACCTCATTGGTCAAATCCATCCAGCCTGGATCTTGATCTATTCATGGAAGCTTGGGAATTCAAGCTGCATACTAAAAAAATCCAGTCCTAGATATCAACAGCTGAACATTGACATTTTCTTTTTGTCTGATGCTATAACTATCCTAAACTTTCCTGAAGCAAATAGATGCTTCTGGCAGAATAAGGGGGAGGTTAAATATATGTAAAGACATGTAAAAAAAGGAAAGTACATTATATTTTAAGTAGTATTCTCCTATTACAACAATAATTTTGTTTTGAAACAAAGGTATGGAAATGAAACTTCTAAGACTGCTAGACAGCTTTCCTTGGGATCCTATCTATGGTTTAGATCTGAAATGTCCCCCCAAAATATCATGTATTTGGAAGGTGACTGAGGTATGGGGACATTATCCATTGATAAGTTCAGTAGCTGAATGTGCTATAAAGGATGTAAAATTCACTAGGGGCATGACCTGGAAGGGTATATTATTGTGCCCTCCTTCCTTCTCTCTCTGCTTTTTGGCTGTGTGGAATGAGCAGCTGTCCTCTGCTCAGGTCCTTCCATCATGTCATTTATGCCTTGGAGGTAGCTGAACAACTGTGAGCCAAAATAAATCTCTCTTCCTTTAAGTTGTATGCCATTTTTCTTTTATCCCAGCAATGGTAAAAGTGACTACAGCAGATTTTGGTACCAAAATTGGGGTTGTTGTTGTGCCTCTATATGACTGTGTGGTTTAGAGGCCTTTGGAACTGAGGTGCAGAAGTTTAGAAAAGCTTGGAGATATGGAATAGAGAAGCACTAGAATTTTGTAAGATAAGCTTAATGGATGATTCTAGTTAGAGCTCAGAAGACCAGAATGCTGCTGAGAATATAGGCAGTAATGAGCAAACTCAGAAGGTTTCACTTGAGACAAGGACTCCTTTGGATGTTGTACTACAGATCATGTGTGTTATACCCTGGCAGAAATTTGTCTTCATTTTACTCATGTCCTGAGACTTTGTAGGAGAGTGAAATTAAATGTGGTGCACTTACTAATCTTACAGAGGAAATTTCAAAGCAACCCAGTATCAAGGATGTGGCGTGGATACTGCTGCTGCTTTTAAGCCAGATCTGCAGTGAAAGAGCAAAAAGGAGATGTGAAAAAAGTGCCATTTCTTTAGAAGAGAATTGTCTGCATAGTTTTGGAGCCTTGAAGAGGATCTGATAAGATTAGTGTTAAAAAGAAGCCAAGTACCTTGAATCAGAATAGGGATAGTAGCTTGAAGGTGTCAAAGGAATGAGGAAACCCTTATGCTTTTCTGGCTCAAGGGTGCAGAGCTATAAAACTTTTACTAGAGAAGAAAGCTCCAGAACCCCCTGCTTGTGAGGGGTCACCTAAGGAATTGGTTCCAAGGGTTTTTTTTTTTTTTT
>PVIC010009327.1:0-45877 GCA_004025085.1 Thryonomys swinderianus
AGGATTGCTGAGTTTAAGGCTTGCCTGGGCTACATAGTGAGCTCAGGGCCAGCCTGAACTACAAGGCGAGACCCTGGTACTGGGAAAAAAAAATATGTCCTTATTAAAATTTTTTAAAATCTCCCCCAAATTAATGTATACATGTAAGAAGCTGAGGCAGGAGGATCACAAGTTTGTGCCCAGCCAGGACAACTTAGCAAAACCCTGAAAATAAAAAAAGAGCTGAAGGCAAAGCTTGGTAGTAAAGGGCCTAGGTTCAGTCCCTAGTACCATAAAACCAAACGAAACATTCCCACACCTGTCCCCCAACCAACGACAACAAAACCCTCCTCCGGATGCTTAGACACATGAGATCTTTGTGTTGCTCTGGCCTCCGGTTAACTCAGAATCTTGTGCTTGCTAGGCAGGCGCCAGAACCACAGAGCTAAATCCCCAGCCCTAATCGTGTACTTTAAATGGGTTAGATGGGTATGAATATTTTCCGGTAGACTTTTAAAAAACAATGATCGTGCCAGCATGTAGCTTAGTGGTGCTGTGCCTGGCTGGCAAGGGCAAGGACCTGAGCGCAATCCCCAGTTCCACCAAAAAAAAAAAAAAAAAACTCATGCTTGGTGTGGTGGTACACACCTGTAAACATAGCACTCTGGGAGGCTGGGGGAGCAGGTTTGCCACAAATCTGAGGCCAGCTGGGCTACACCGTGAGTTCAAGGCCAGTCTGAACTACATGGCAAGACCCTCACAGCCCCTGGAGTCCAGTTCGCCCACTGCTCTGTTCCCTGGTGCCTTTCTCTGTGGCCTCTGGGGTCATCGCTGGTCACTGCGTGCCTGCAGGTTCGGCCTCTGTTCCCTCGTCGCCTCGCAGAGCCCGGGTCTGGGAGGGAGCCCTGGGTGGTGCTTCCCTCCTCTGCGTCACTCTCTTCCCTCTCCCTGTGGACTTCAGTTCCTGCCTCAAATCTTTCTGGAACTCATTTGCCTCCCCTCCCCTCCCCCTCACTGCGTTCTCCAGTGTCAGGACAGACCTTGGAGAGGCTCTTTTTCCCCCACTGCTCACCACTCCACCATCTTTCCGGAAGTCCTCATACTCTTTATTTTTCAAAATTATTTGGTTATAGTAGGTCTTTGTATTTCCATAAGAATTTCAGAAACAGGGCCGGAAGGTTAGCTCAGCGGTTCCGGCGCCTGCCTTGCAGGCGCAAGGTCCTGAGTTCTATCCCGATCCCCGGTAACCACATAGAATGCTGGACGTCGCCCACCAACAATCAATGCCGCATACCACAATGCCGGACGTGGTGGCTCACGCCTGTCATCCCAGCACTCAGGAGGCAGAGGCAGGAGGATTGCTGAGTTCGTGGTGGCTTGCCTGGGCACCATAGTGAGCTCAGGGCCAGCCTGAACTACAAAGCGAGACCCTGTCTCAAAAAGCAAAAAAAAAAAAAAAAAGAATTTCAGAAACAACATCATGATTTCCCTAAGAATAAATTTGTTGGAATTTATTGCAATTACACTGAACTTACATATCACCTGGGGAGGAGTTGACATCTTACTGCTGAATCTTCTGATTGATGACCATAGTGTGTGTATCTCTCCATATATTTACCTTATTAAAAGGACCATGTGGTTTTACTTTTTCCATTTATTAATAGGACAAATTTCATTGATCAGTTCGTTTTTTTTTTGTTTTTTTTTTGTTTTTTTTTTGCTTTTTGAGACAGCGTCTCGCATTGTAGTTCAGGCTGGCCCTGAGCTCACTATGGTGCCCAGGCAAGCCACTGCGAACTCAGCAATCCTCCTGTCTCTGCCTCCCGAGTGCTGGGATTACAGGCATGAGCCACCACGTCCGGCATTGTAGTATGCGGTGTTCATTGTTGGTGGGCGTGTCTCCATGCCCAGCATTATATGTGGTTACCGGGTATCGAACTCAGGACCTTGCGCTTGTGAGGCAGGCGCCGGAACCACTGAGCTAACCCTCCGGCCCAATCAGTTCGTTTTTTAAAAATTGATTCTATTGGTACATTTTATAGTGTATCTCTCCATATATTTGTTTAATTTTTCTCAGCATTGTTTTGTAGTGTTCAGTGATGATTAACACACTTTCTGGAAAATTATTTGCTAATTATATTTTGGATGCTATCATTTACATTTTTCATTTCCACTTGTTTATTTATTTATTTGAGACAGGATCTCGCTTTGTAGTTCGGGTAGAAGTAGATTTTTTTTTTTTAATACACTACTGGGGATCAAACCCAGGGCTTTGCACTAAGCTACATCCCCAACGTTTTTTTCTTTTGAGACAGAATCTTGGTTTGTAGTTCAGGCTGGGCCTGAGCTCACTATGTAGCCCTGGGAAGCCTCGAGCTCATAATCCTCCTGCCTCCTCTTCCTACTGGGGATCAAACTCGGAGCCTTGTGCTTGCTGGGCAGACACTGTCCTCAACCTTTTTTGTGTGTGTGACACAAAGTCTTGCTAAGTTGCCCAGGCTGGACTGGAATTTGTGATCCTCCTGCCTCAGGCTCCCTGACTGCTGAAATTACAAGCATGTGTCACCATGCTCGGTTTAGAATTAATGTATACATTATATACATTATATATTGACCAAGCTTCAGCCAGGGATTTAGCTCAAGGGTTCCAGCATCTGCCTGTATTTATACAGTAATTGTGTATCCTTTAACCTTGCTAAATACTAGTAGCTTTTTGGATGATCCCATAGGATTTTATACACAATTGTGTCTGCAAACAGGTTTGTTTCTTACTTAGCATTCTATTTCTTTCTTGACTTAGATGGTTGGCTGGAGTGCCAATGTTGTGTAGAGTGACAAAGACAGACAGCTTTTCCTTATTCTTGAACTTAGTGAGGACGGTTATTAGTATTTTAGTATATGTGCTGCCGAAGCGAGCACGGTTATTAGTATTTTAATCACCAACCATGTTGTTAGCTGTGGGTTTTTTGTTGGTGCTTCTATCATGTGTAAGATATTCCCATCTACTAGTTTGTTGAGAGGCCATAATGTCACACAGACCCACTCTGCCTGCAGGAGGAGGAGCCTCTCCCTCTGACTCCCTTCGTGGCTGGGCGGCCTGCTCTTCGCGCTGCGGCCTGGAGCCTGAGGAGAGGAGAGTGGGCAGGTAGACGCTGACTGACATGGTGGGTTCTCTGCATCATAAGGGCTGGTGTGCTGGGTACCAAGCAGGTAAGATGGCCTTAGCTTTGGGGCAGCTCTTCCCGCTTGGCCAGCACCACCCCCTCTCGTTCCTCTCCCTGAAGACTCATTCTCCTTTTCTTCCATGAACAACTCTGAAAGAGCCCGGCTTCCTTCACGCTGAAGTATAAATGACTGACAACGCTTTAGCTGAATACATCCCTAGCAGCGTTCTCAGTAAGATGTAATAGGCTTGCTTTAAAACTGACCCAGGCTTGGGCCGGGGGTTTAGCTCAGCATCTGCCTGGCAAGCGCAAGGTCCCTAGTTCGATCCCTGGTACCACATACAACAATACTGGGCATGGTGGCTCCTGCCTATAATCCCAGCACTCAGGAGGCAGAGGCAGGAGGATTGCTGTGAGTCTGAGGCCAGCCTGGGCCTTATAATGAATTCAGAGCCAGTCTGAACCACACAGTGGGACCCTGTCTTAAACAAACCGATCAAGGCTTTAAGCAGCAGGAACGAGTGGCGGCCCTGAGGCCATTCATTCGTTTAGTGTCTCAGACGTGAAAGCAGTTTCTGGGGTTGGACAGAGGCAGTTCTACTGAGGGCCCTGAGAGGACCTCCTTGCTGGGGGGAACTGTATAATGCCCCCGGAGCCGAGAGGCACGCCACCGCGGCCAACTTGGGTGCTCAGGGACAACGTTCAAGGCAGAGAACCATGTGTTCCAAGGCTCTGAACTGAGATGTGTCATTTGTAGCAGCCTCTGAGGTGTTGTGTCATGGTGCCAGGTGAGGCTGACTGACAGGGAGGTGACGGGAAGAGGGGGAGGGAGGACGGTGAAAGCCCGAGTCCGCAAGGGGACGGAAGGCGACTGTGGATCTGGGAGGTGCCATGGTGCCCAACGGGGAGAGGGGGAGGAGCTCAGAAAGGGCCGCACCGGGTTTGGGTTTGGTGTGGCCGCGAGGGCTTCAGGGCCTTACGGCCAGAGCCAGGCTGCACCGAGGCCTGAAGGCGGGGAGGGTGGGTGTGCTCAGGATGCAATTTAGAAGGATGTCAGTTCCAGGGAGGGGCTGCTCCTTTCTCCCGGAAGAGTGTGGTGCGCTCAGTGCTCCTGGGAAGGGTCAGAAAAGGGGAAGCACAGTGTGCGGAGTGAGCAGCTCCTGGCTTGTGGGGCTGCGCGGGAGCGAGACCCAGCGGTGCCGGTGCCCGCGCCCATGCCGGTGCCGGTGCTGGAGCGGTGCTGGGAGCCGAGGAGGGCGGATGGGTGGCTTTCTTTGCCTTCTGCTAAGCAGAAGGTGAGGCAGGCAGGGCAGCACACCCTGGGCAGGATCGGGGTTGGCTTGGGAAACTGAGGTTCAGAGGCTGTGCAGAGGGTCCGTCTCAGGCGCGAGCCCTTGGCTTTACAAAGATGCCATCTGGGGAGGATCGTAGCATGCATGGTGGGATTTCAGATGAAAAGGTATTTTGAGGAAGCTAGGAAATCTTCACCACTCAACACTTCTTTTTAAATTTTTGAGACAGGGTCCTCACTTTGTAGCTCAGACCCTGAGCTCACTGTGTAGCCCAGGCAAGCCTCGAACTCAGCCATCCTCCTGTCTCTCCCTCCCGAGTGCTGGGATGACAGGCGTGAGCTACCACGCCTGGCACTATGGTGTGTGGTACTGATTCCTGGTGGGTGTGAGTCACTCACCACGCCCAGCATTGTTGTATGTGGTTCGAACCAGGTACCTTGCGCTTGCTAGGCAGGCACCAGAACCACTGAGCTAAATCCCTGGCTCCCATTAGCAACATCTTGGAGGCTTTGCTAGTGTAAAGGGTCCCACTGTGTTGAGAGGTGTATGAAAGTCCAGCACAGACAGGCGTGTAGTGTGTGTGAGCTGGGGTGAGGCTCAGTGGAGGATGCTCGCCTAGCAGGTGTGGGGCCCTGGCTTTGATCCCCAACAAACCCAAAAACCTCCAGTGATGTACAGATCATAGTAGTTGGTAATGAATGATTATTACTGGCCTGTGTATTGACTCTTTTTACAGAATGTGCTCAGATTTTTTTTAAAGTTAGCTATAGAGCAGCCTTCAGCAGTTCCTTCAGGATTACCCCAGAAGATGTTGTTACTGTAGGAGGTGACACTGGGGTGTGTATTGTCCCCAGACACCATCCAGTGGCAGGGAATGTGGAGATGGAAGCTAAAAAGTTTTTTAAAAGATTAAGCCATAGAGAAAGCTTCATGAAGATATAAAGGATCTAGGGTAGAGGTGGAAGGCAGTCTAACCTTTGCTAACCACCAGATGATAAATAATAATATTATCACGTGATAATAGTTTTCTGCTGCACCCGGAATCAGGTGTTGACATTTTATCCTTCACAACTTTATAGCTTATGTTAGAGGAGAGCTTCAGGCATTAAAATAGAAGTCAGGAAATTTGATTGTCCCAGTTTTAGAAATTAATATTTGTTTAAAAATTGCTGGGAGTGGTGGTCCATGCCTGTAATCCCAGCACTCGGGAAGCAGAGAGGCAGGAGGGTTGCTAAATTCCAGGTTTGCCTGGGCTACATAGTGAGCTCAGGGCCAGCCTGAGCTACAAAGCAAGACCCTGTCTCAAAAAAAAGTAAGGTTTAGTTAATAAACTGTTATTTTCCTGTGTTGGTGATCAAACCCAGGGCCCACACATGCTAGGCAAGCACTGTACCAACTTAGCTACATCCCTGACCTTAGAATCAATTTACTATTGAAGAAAGAAAATTTATTTTCATAAATGTAGTGCAGCCTAATTGTACAGTGTTGCTAAGGTCTACGGCATTGTAAAGTTCTGGGTCTGAATAGCCACTCACCCCTCTCTCTGCTTCCCCAGAGAAACTTCAGACCTTCAGGCTGCATCCACGGTGAGTGCTCTGTGCAGATGGACCATTTTTATCTGTTATCATTGCTCTCATTATCACTGTTGGTGGGACTCGTGATTGAACTCAGGACCTTACACAATGTGGGAAGCAGACCCTGCTGGAGGAGACTCTTTTCAGGCCTGGAGATCTGCACTGGGTGCTGCACCAACTAGCAGTTGCAAGATCTGCACTATTCCAAACAGTGCTGCCCAGCTCCCAAGATGATCTGCGACCTTTGGATGGCCGCATTGGGACGCCTGATCAAAGAAGTCTTATGGTAATCAACCTCTGGCCCAGATTCGCTGTCTGCTGTGCCTTCTATTAGGAGTTCGCTGTTCTTCCTCTAATACAATCTCTGCTTGATTTACTGACTGCATCAATGATAAAGGATACTGTTCTAGTGATTAAATAAAATAAAATGACAAACAAAAGTAACCTCTCAAGGGTAAGAATAGGGAAGTATTCTAAGAGACAAAGACTTGTGCCTTGTGAGCCTGGGCTAGTCTTTAGCATAAGAAACTTGCCAATCACCTGGTGAGAAGTTTTAGGAGCAGAGAGAGCACATTCCGGAAACTTTTAAGTACTGTCTGCCAGACAAGGTTATCTTTGTATTTTGAGTTCCTGTAGATTTAGATTCTAATCATGCTAAACCTATATTGTGCCTGCGCCATGAGACAGGAGGCTTTCTAAGAGTCTGGACCCAGTCTCTCCTCTGCCCAAGAACTGGGACACAGCCCCCTGTCACGTCCTCTCTGCCCGGGGTGCCCAGGCTGGAACTGACCTCAGAGGAGGGGCTCAGTGCTGACATAGACATCTGTCATCTCATATAAGAGATGACAAATAGCCTCCCTGGCCCAACCCCTGGGCAGTCTCACTGCAGTCTCCCTCAAGGGTATTGTCTGAGTCATTAGTCCCCCGGTTCCTGTGGGTCTGAGCCTCGGCTTTGCCCCTTACTGGCTGTGTGACCTCAAATCTGTGACTTAACCTCTCTGAGCCCGACGTTCATCTTCAACACCTGCTGTGCAGGGTTGCCATGACAATGGAATGAGTCAACCTGTTCACACTGCCGCAGTTCCCAGGGACACAGAGACACCGCTGTATGCATTAGTGTGATCCTGGCCGCCTCTGATCTACTGAGGATGGGGGTAAAAGGGCTGGGACAGAGAGGAGGAGTCTGAGTCCAGCACCTGCCTGCGAACCCTCTTGGAACTTGCGATTTCCTCGGACGGATCAGATAGCCTCAGCCCCGCACTCGTCTCTGAGCCGCCCACGCTCTCCTGCCTGGTGCTGTCCACTGGGCCTGGCAGTGGGGGAGCTCAGGACCTACCACTTGCCATACTGATGCTTTAAAATAGCTTGGAAAGCAAGCGGGGCACGGTGCCCTTCCCCAGACTCCCTGACTGTGGAGCAGGCACCCGCCCCCACCCCAGGGCTGCACCACGCACCTTCTCAAGGGCCCCTAATCTTGCCCGGGACACACTCCCACCTGCGCCCCTCCCATGGGCGCAGACGCTGCTCCGGGGCGGGGCTCCCACCGAGAGCACACAGGAACCGGAGGCCTGTTTCTCTCCTGCGCATGTGCCCCTCGGCGGTCTACTTTCTGGGCCCAGCCAGAGACTCAGTGAGGGCCGAGAGCGACAGCCCTGCCTCTGCCGCTTCCCTGTCACCCGTCTCTGTCCCCGCTTCTGTCTTCAGCAGGGAAGGCGAGTCTTTCGGACACAGTGGACGCTTGTCTGCTGCTCACCGAACGAACCCGTTGTCTCCGTGGCCCGTACGTGCCCCGTCGCCTGCTGCTGCCCGCTCCTCCTCCGACTCGCCCCCTCTGCTTCTAGAGCATCGCAGCCGGCGGTCAGCAGCCCCGGGTCCTTTGCACAGGCTGCTCCCTGTGCCGCTCTTCACCTCTGGGGGGCACAATGACATGCTCCTGAAAGTCTCTGAAGCCGGCCCTTCTCTGACACTCCTGCCTGTTCTTCTCCTTAATGCAATTATTTTTATTTTATCTTATTTTATCAAGGCACTGTTTGCAAACAAAATTTTAAAACCAATTATGGTTAAAAAAAAAAAGTTTATAACAGTAAAAAAAAAAAATCTTCTTACGGCCCCTTCCTCCACCTTTGTCCCTCAGCCTCATAGAACTTTCTCTCATTTACTTCCAACTTGCTGAACATCCTGTTTTTTTCTCAGTCTTGATTCCCCAGTTTTACTCACACCTAAGGGCTTCCTACTATGGTAGATAAGCAGCTCAGATTTCTCTTCCAAACAGGTTCTCACTATGGAGTTCAGGCTGGCACTGAACTCACTCAAACTCATGGGGACCCTCTTGACTCAGCCTCCCAAGGGCTGGGATTATAGGCATGTACCACCACACCTGGAAGGAGTTTACATTTCTTTTACTGTTTCTTCTCTCCCCCATCCACATGTCTCTGCCCTCTCTCTCAGTATGACTTATGTCACATGTATTCAGTGTCCTCATTATTAACACAATGTAAATATTTTCTTCTCAACCAAGAGTTACTAATTGCCTCATTTTAAAATTTGCTTACCTTGGTTTTTCTAAAATGTCTTGGGTGTTTTTTGTTTTTTTTTTTGGAACAAGTGTTTCCACCTGTGTCCCAAAAACCTCCATAAAAACCTCATCACAGTGTTTCCAGATCCCAACCACAGCAGAAATTTTTTTCTGAGCTCCTACTGAGTTCCTCTCCCCCTGCCCTGCTACCCCGGAGGACTGGGGTGTCCTCGAGCCCACATGTGAAGGCTGGGTTGCCAGCCACAGCACCCCTGGGAAGTGCTGGGACTTCTGGGAGGTGGAGCAGTAGAAGGAAGTGAGGTCACTAGGATGCACCCTTGGCAGGTTATCAGGACCCAGCCCTTCCTGTCTCTGCTTCTCGGCTGCCGTGAGAACAGCTTTGCTCTACCTCATACTCCTACCATGATGTTCTGCCTCACTACAGACTCAAAACCAGCAGTGCCAGTTGACCACTGACTGAGACTTTGAAGCCATGGCCAACATAAATGTGCTCTAGTTTGATCTTATGTGTCCAGGGTCATGGCTCAATGACATTGTGCCTGCCTGGCAAGCACAAAATATCTAAGCTACAACACATCTATGTTGACCTATGATATCCAAAGTCTCGCTCGATAGTAGACTGACTGGCTCTATTGGTTCAGAAGGGTTTGGAAAGGATTTGTGGGAGGAACTCAAAAACTTTTGGAAAGGCCGGCTAGAAAAAAAACTTATACTGTTGTTGTTATTGTTTTTTCTTTTTCAGGTACTCTACCTCAGGTACTTCTCACTTACCAGGAAGGTGTGGTGCCGTTGAGCTTTATTCTCCAGCCCAAGTTTATAATATTGTAAGCAGAGCCTAATGGGTAATTCTGATAGGAGCTCAGACCAGCAAAAGCCAGGCTCAGAAGAGTTCCAATGGGAATGAGGACTCTGTCAGTAACTGGATTAGCAGTGATACATATTACATTCTGGAAGATAATTTGTCTGAGATTTTATATGCGGCTGAGTTAAAGGTGATAGACTAATCAAACAGAGGAAATTTCAAGGCAGCCCCACATTCAGTCATGGCATGGATATTGCTGACTGCTTTTAGGAAAATGTTTAGTTAGAATTAGGAACAAAAAGCAGAACTGAAACATGAAAGGAGTTGCATTTTAACCAAAGAAAAAGTAGGTTTCAAGTTGTAGCCAAGAAGGGTATGGTTATTAAAGAGACTGCTGCCATTAAAAAGAACCCAAATACATTGTAACTGGACACCAGGAAAGATGCCTTGAAGACATTTCAGGAATCAGCAAGAACCCACTCTTCACAGGCTCTAAGGCATCAGAGTATAAAACTTTCATTTGACAAAAGAGCCCCCGCGTGCCTGCTTCCAGTGAGCTGCATAGGAAGTTTCTGCAGGATTCAGTTCATCACAGTTTGCAGGCAATCAGAGGCTATTTTATTCTTGGTCCAGGTGGACCTGGCTGTTACCAGAGTTGGCTGTAGATGTTGGCATCATCTATCTGATGCTGATGGTTTTCTAGGTACACAAATGCAGTAGGCTTACAGAGACTTCCACGTAGATTTCAAGGGAAGTTGTGCAAGACCAGGGACTGTGTGGCAGGCTCAGAGTCCCTGTAGACGGCTCCTGGCACGGCAGTGTGTGAAGCCATGAGAGCGCCGAAGCTGCAGTGGAAACCCCAGGGAGTTGTGAATGCCAGGAACGTGGAGAGGCAACAAGAACAACGAGAACATGGGGGCTACAGCCCACTAGGGCATAGGGGCAGGGATGGCCATGCACTCTGGAGGTCACAACATGCTACCACCACCTCGTGCTCTGTACACTAGACATGAAGCATGGGAGTTCATGTTTGTCCTGCTTGGGTCTCAGTCCTGCTTTTGTCCAATCCTCCTTGGAATTTCCTACTCTTCCCTTCTGGAGTGGGACTTTCTACTAAGTGCCATTATATTTTAGGCATATGTAATTTTTTTAAAGATAGGGGCTCAGTGCCAGGCATGGTGGCTCACGCCTGTCATCCCAGCACTCAGTAGGCAGAGGCAGGAGGATTGCTGAGTCCGAGGCTTGCCTGGGCTACATTGTGAGCTCAGGGCCGGCCTGAACTACAAAGCAAGACCCTGTCTCAAAAAAAAAAAAAAAATAGGGGCTCATTGCTAAATTTACCTTGTAAGGAACAAATTTTGCACTTCTGAGCAGTGCTAAGACTTTTAAATTTTTGAGGACTCTCTGAGATGGACTAAATTCATTTTACATGATCAGGTGAACATCAGCCTGTTGGACAAGGGGTAGAATGGTGTAGTTACATCTGTAATGTCTCCCAAAGGGTCATATGCTAGCAGCTTGAACCGAAGCAGGTGACCCTACTGGGAGTGGAGGGAAACTTTAGAAAGGGGTCCAGGGGGAAGAGGAGGGTCACTGAGGGTGTGACTTCGAAGGGCATATTTATCCCTGGACTCTTCTCTTTCACTTTCCTTCCTGGCCATTTTAGGTGAGATTACCTTTTCCCTGCTGCAACTCTCTGCCTTCCACAGGCCTGAAAGTAATCCAGCTAGCAGATCACAACTGAAACTACTTGCCAAAACAAATCTTTCATCCAGTAAGATGATTTTTTCAGTTATTTTGTCAAAGCAACAGAACGTTAACATATAACTGATGGCCTAGGATTCCCTCTTACAAAGCAGGGATTCCCTCCAGCTTTTTCCTGCATTGGATCCAAATTCTTAGAGTCCATATTCTCCTTTTTGATGCAAAGGATTTTATATTCTCATTCTGCAGCAACTTCCCAAGGAAATGCATGTGTTTGAACATAGTTAACTCCCTCTCACACTTATGGATAGCCTGCCTGAGTATAAAATGGGGGGGGGGGATTTAGCTCAGTGGTTCCTGCGCCTGCCTAGCAAGCACAAGGTCCCTGGTTTGATCCCGGTAATCACATACAATGATATGATCTTGGGCGTGGTGACTCACGCCCACCGGCAATCAGTACCACATACCACAGTGCTGGGCGTGGTGGCTCACGCCTGTAATCCCAGCATTTGGGAGGCAGAGGCAGGAGGATTGCTGAGTTCAAGGCTTGCCTGGGCTACATCGTGAGCTCAGGGCCAGCCTGAACTACAAAATGAGACCCTATCTCAAAAAAAAAAAAAAAAGTGAGACGGGGTGGCAATGGTTTGTGATCCCAGCAGGCTGGGGAAGGTAAGGCAGGAAGGAGAATTGTAAGTTTGAGGCCAGCCTGGGTAATTTAGTGACAACCTGTCTCAAAATAAAAATTAAAAATGGGCTAAGGATATAACCAGGGAGAAGGCTTAATCCACAGGCCAGAATGGGGGAGAGGAGAAAAAGAAAAACTCTGGAAGCTGAGAACCACTGTAGCTTGGAAGATGGAAAACATCTGTCCCTGTCACTGGCTGCCAGCACAGCTTTAACAGTAACTGTAGGTAACATTTTCCCTTCATTCTGGAAACTTCCAGCTGGGGATTTATTTCATGGTTCCAGTGCCTACCTTGCAAGCTCAAGGTCCTGAGTTCAATTCCCAAACCAAAAAAAAAAAAAAAGATAAATAAAGGAGAAACTTCCAGAATCTTTATTTTAACTCAAAATTTCTGAAATTAATAACAGTGTGCTTTGGGTCTTTCCCCCCCTTCATTATTTTGAACTGTTTTAATCAGGAGATTCATGTACTTCAGTTCTAGGAATTATTTCTATTATTTCCTTTTAAAGTACTATTTGAATATTTGGATTCCCAGATTAATTCTTGAACTTTCTTGTTCATCTTTACCAATTTGCTCTACTTCCTATTAGATTTCTTTGTGTATTGTTTTTTCTTCCAACCATTTTAACCAACATATTTTTAATTTCTCAGGGCTTTCTCACACCTAGCTGCTGGCACCTTGGGCTTTTATATAGATAGATTGTGGCTCCTTTTCTTTTCTTTCTTTTTTCTTTTTTTTTTTGTGTGTGTGTGTAGGAAAATTTTATTGAGAGGGAAAGCTTCTGCCTTAAGAGAGACAGAAGGGGGGACCCGGAAAGTGGGTAACCCCCCTTTTTTTTTCCTTTTCTTTCCAAGAACAGCAATGATAGATTCTTTAAAATTTACCTCTGCTCACTGCATTGTCTCTATTTCTTGCTAGTCATCATTCTTCTCTTTGCTTGATTTGGACCATTCATGAAAGAGAAGTCTTAAACTCGCCTCACTTTGTTCCTGAATCAGAATGAGGCACAGAGCTCTGACTGGAGCCCAGGCACACAGTGGTGAGCATCTCTGTAAAGCGGCTGTGGTTTTTGTCAAGAATACTTGGAGGTCAGTACCCAAGGCCTTCCTCTGGGATGACCAGGTCCCCTGGTTTCTTGTCTAGGATGAGTGTATCCTGGCACTAGCACTCCTGTCCCAGGGGAGGAAAGGGCCTGGGAGTACCCTGTTCACTAACTTCCCTGTATTAGTCAGACGCTGCTGTGTAACAAGCTATCACAAAAATCTTCATCACAAACCAGCACGCGTTTATTGATGATGTTCAGCTGGGATGGTGGATCTAGACCTGTCCCGCTGGGCAGATGTGCCTCAGGCTCAGCTGGACACCCCTCCTCTTTACTGTTTCTCTCATTGCTTGGCATCAGCAGGCTCAACCATGGTACGTTCCTTTTCTGCAGCACAAGAAAGCAGGCCCAAGGGCACAGGCACGGGTGGGTATCCCCTTTGAAACCTGTGCTAGGTCTCTACGGCAGAGCAAGCCCAATGGCTGGGTCTCAGGGCATTGGGGGCGGAGGGAGTGATTATTTACTAAGTAGAATGGAATCTGCTGAGTCCACAGAATCAGTCTGGGGTCTCATCCAACCCTGGCAGGAGAGATGTCCCGGTCCCCAGGTCTCTGTCCAGCTCAGAGCTAGGGCTGCCGGGCTGCATGATGCAGTGGTGAGTACCTGGGGGCCCTGAGTGCTCCTTAAACTCCCAGGCCACCTACTCAGAGGCCACCCCTCCCCTCTCTACCACGTCTCAGTGGACACTGAGCTCCGTTCTCCCAGGCTCTGGCAAATCATGTCTTCACCCCACCATCTGCTCTCCCCTCACAAATTGAGGTTTGGGGTTACAGGTGTCCTTTGCTTTCTCTGAAGATGGGCGTTGGGTTTCTGTTTCTTGTTCTCCTGTCTTGCCGCTTCGTTACACGGCCCCCTGAGACCAGAGCCTCTTCCTGTCTGAGCCGTGTGACATGTGGCTCGAGCCTCCTGGAGGAGGTTTGTTTGCGTCTCTGCCTCTACCCTGGCTCCGGGTCCCAGGAAGGAACAGACCTTGTCTCCACTCTGTGCAGAGTAGCCAGGACACACGTGGGACCTGGAGGAGGCGGAACTGGGGATCACTCTGCAGGAGTCCCCAGACCTTCTTGGTTCCAGGGCCCAGGTGGCGCAGATGGAGGCCACGGAGGAAGGAGACAGCCAAAATGGAAAGAGCCCCAGCCCAGAGAGGCTGCTATCGGGTGCCAGTGCCCAGGGAACCAGCCAGCTGCAGAGACCTAGAGGCAATGGTAGCAGCACGCAGACCTGTGACTCTGTGGGGGGCTGGGCTGCAGCAGGCAGCTCTTCTCTACAGATGAGGCCACTGTGACCTGGGGCTCGGCTGCCACATCCAAGATTGCTCTTGCCACGGCTGGGCCATGGCGAGGAGGCTAAAGGCTGGCCACTGCGGGTTCACTGGAGTGGCTGGCATCCCCAGGGCTCCGCTTTCGCCCTTTGACCCATCTGCACAAAGAGCAGCTTCAGGGAACACCAGAGATGGGTCCCAGTGTGAAGCAAACAGGCCCCACTGCCCTGGGCTTACTGCGCAGAGGAAGCGCTCGTTATGCAGGAACCCAGCTGCCAACACCTCATTATGAGCATCAATAAACACTTTCCATCCGCGAGATGGAGGGGGTTACGGGAGAGGCGGCGAGGCTGGGCTTCCGCGCCCAGTGTCCACTGGTGCCGCGAAAGGGTTCACACGTGGGAGCTGCTAGATCTGGTTTGGGTTCTGAAGTGATGCCCTGGCAGCTCACTCTCTCAGGAGAAACTGAGTCCAAGAGCACAGAGGAGGCAAGAGAGCCAAGCAGCATCCACAAGCAGTCAGAACAGCACTCAACAAACGTCCCTCCTCCCCAGCCTTGGGGTTGTCATCCCTGCCCAGCAGCAGTAGCCTTGGCCACATGTGGGGTGAACAGAGGCCCCCCCCCCAGCATCCTCAGGGTGGAGCTCAGCACGTCTGTGACCCACTGCCAACACTGGTCAGAGGCTGAGTGACCCGGATGTAGACCTCCCCATCACCCTACAGGAGAAGAAGGGTCCCCAACACAGCCTAAGGTGGGTTGGCCAGCCCACCCTGGGCGATCAGAACAGAAGTTTGCTGTCCTGTGCCTCTGGGTTGGGTGTCTTGTTACACAGCAATACTTTGTCCATAGCTGACTAAAACAGGAAGCCCTGGAGCCATCCAGGGAGGAAACAAAGCTGGTGTGGACATAAGGCAAATGGAAGGGCTCTGGGTAGTGTCTGTCAAGTGCCAGTTTAGATGAAAAGATGAGGGACCAGAGGGCATCAAGAGTGTCCTGCGGTTCTGGTCTGAGGTCAGAGAGGATGCTGTCACTGCTGCCAGGGGCCAGGAGACAGGGCCAGGAGCCTGCGCAGAGCAGAGACAGGGGTGGATGTGGTCAATACCGAAGCCAAACTGTCCAGGCTTAACTGGTGAATATCAGGGAGAGAGGGTAGGAGCCCAGGTAACCCCAATATCCCTACTTTGGAGAAGGAATAAGAAGCAGTCAGGCTCTAGGACAGAGTCTCAAAGGAAGTAGCCTTTCTTTTCTTTGCTTTTGTTTTCTTTTTTGTTTTGTTTTGTTTTTTTGAGACAGAGTCTGGGCCGGGAGCCCAGGCTGACCTTGAACCCTCAGAGATTCTCCCAAGTGCTAGAATTACAGGTGTGTCCCACCAGGCCCAGCTTTCTTGCCTGGCAGGCCATGGATTCATCCCTAGAAGGCCAGGTGGGCAGTCTGGAGGCCCACACCCCACCGGGCTGGGTGCTGGGCAGGTGCCAAGAGCTGGGGCTGCGGGTGAGCGAGCCCCGCCACATACCCTACCCACGCCCAGCGGCTCTTCCTGTTTCAACACAGTTTCCCACAGGCCTCCCTCACCCACCGCTCTCTCTTGCCCGCGGCCTCTGATCCTCAGCCCGTCTGCAGAGCAGAAAGGAGCGAAGCCGCCGCTCCTGTGACTTCCACGCACGTGCAGGTGGCCAAGGCTGTGACCTCCAAGCCCCAGCTGCCATGCCAACTGGGAAAACAAGTACTTTGTCTAGTGCTGGGTACCTTGCCCCCCCTGCACAAAAGTAGTCTTCTGTTGGCAAGAGAGGTGGGAGCTGTGACAGAGGGTGGGACAGCACGGAGCCTTGATCCTCTCAGTTTGAATTGTTGCTCTCCGGCACCTCCCTCTGTGCCTCCTCTGCACGGTGAGGCTATAGCGAAAGAAGTTGCTGAGGATTAAAAGAGATGACAGATGCTGGGCGGGGCAACTCGATGAGCGGGATGATTCATCTGTCAACCTTACTCTTGGCATAAAAGCGAAGACTGTCTCCCTTGGGGCAGACTGAGGGGCTGAACTTCCGCGGGAGGAGCCCCCAGCCCTCACTCAGCAGGCAGGGAAGTGGAGAGGGCAGCGTGTGCAGAAGCCCGGGGGTTACAGCAGAAGAACATGGCTCGTGGGATAGAGGGTCCTGTGGAGCCAAGAGCAAGCCAGGAAAAGCGAGAGAGGTGGAGTGTGGCCAGGCCTTCGGAACCACAGGGAGGGCTCCAGAATGTATCCCCAGGCCCTACCTATGAAGGGCCAGAGGCAGAAAGCCACCTCCTCTGACTCTGGCAGTGTGGGGGAGGTGCCCCAGGGCTTTCAGTGCAGACCTGAAGGGGCCCGGACCCCATGTGCGTGTGTTTTCTGTTTCAGAAAAGTAAATCTAAAATCATATGGACTTTGAGGAGGAACTAAGGGAAGGAAAGGGGTTTCCCTGCTCACCAGGCCCCTTTGGGGTGGGGTCCTGGGAGATGAGAGAACTGGGATGGGGGTGGGGGGTCCTGCCTTGAGACTTGCGGGTCGAGGGCAGTGGGAATGTCTGAGCTCCAGGAGAGCAGAACGTGGGATCACAGAGCCTCCGGGTGCTGTATTCAGGGCTTCTGGGCCGCCCGGATAAGGGCGCTCTTGTCTCTTATACTCGCTGGAGTGTCGGCCCCTGGGGAGGGGAGGACTCAGGCGGCCCCAGATCGCTGGCAGCTAGAACACAGGACACAGTCGTACTGGCCAGTTGATGTGTTGCATGGATGGATGGAAAGCTTGGCTGGACGTGGTGACTGTATGCGAGAGTGAAAGGCTGCTGTGTGTCTCTGAGCCAGCAAACACTAAGGTGAGGACTTCTGATTCCTGCTCAGAATCCTGCCTGTGCTTGGGGCCTGCTGGGACCACTGTCGTAATGCACTGTCCCAAGGGGCGCTGTCCTGAGGGTCCATGATGGCTCCTCTCCAGCGCAGCATGTGGGCCAAGCTTGGCCAATCAGAGCCCAGCCTCCCTATGACAAATATAATTGGTTGAAGGGGGTGCCTAAGACTTAAGCTGGTCTAATCAGAGTAGACCTCCCTGAGAACTTTTCTGGGACAGATACTTGCTTGAACCTGCACAAATGGAGCAGTGAGAGTCACCTGCTTGAGAATGAACCAGAAGGTAAAACCAAGAGGGACAGGGAAACATGCCCTCATGACATCACTGGAAACCCCACCCCATCAAGCTGCACCTGAAATCATGTGAGTTCCAAACTTGAATCAATAAATTTATTTCTGTTTAAGCGGGTTGAATTAGCTTTTCTATCTGCAATAGCAAGAGTCCTGATGACAGGATATGAAAGTCCTAAGACTCTTCCAGAAACACACAGCTCAGGACCCTGCCAGGAGAGTGGAAAGTCTTGAGATGGCCAGAGGTGACTCTTGGATAGCTGGGCCCATACCCACAGGAGTTTCAAGAAATTGGCTTATGTTGTCCCAGAGAGGAGAACTAAGACCACAGAAGCACACATTTGACACATGTATTTGGCTCACTTGGAGGAAGACTCACACAAGCAGGCTCGTCAACCCTGGAGCAAGGGCCCCCGGCCAGGGGGGCTACAGTGGCGGCTGTTAGCCCCGAGGTTCAAAGTTCCCAGAGGAGGTCAAGCAGCAGGTGGCACTGGAGCCACTGACACAGGACGCACCCTGGGCCTGGGCCCCTCCGTCCCTGGGGAGAGAGGAGTATGCGGGGATCACAGGCGGCACCCCTGCAGGTCTCCAGCGTGGAAACAATCAGCCACGCTCTGCAGCCATTAGCAACCCCTGGGAGGGGCGCCATGCCCCACCCCCACCCCGTGCCTTCTAGGGTTTGGAAGCCAGACCATGGGCAGGGAGGGTCGGGGTGCACCCTGGAAGGGAGACAGGCGGGGTGAGACTTGGGGGACAGGCGGAACGCACACCTTGCCTGGCCCTGGCTCCCTCCAGTCCTGCCTTCCACACCCACCCGCCCGCTCTCCCAGTTCCACCTCCAGGAAGCCCTGAACGCTGGCTGCTTCCATGCCACCAACAAGGGCAGAGGTTGCCCCGGTCTACCCGGCCCAGACGCCACCCTCGCAGTGGGCACCCTTCCCACCAGAGGCGGCTGCTGTGTGTGGAGTGGGGGGGCTCGCTCACCCTAGAGGAGGCTGCAGGGGCGCTTCTGTGGCCGCGTGGGCTGAGGGCACAGGACGGCGCGGATGGCCTCGTCGAAGACGGTCTTCAGGCCTCTCTGGGTAAGAGCCGAACACTCCAGGTACTTCACAGAGTCTGGGGGCGGCGGGGATGACGGAAGCAAAGCCTGAGCCGAGGGTGGGGTCGGGCAGACACCCTAACCACCTGGTAAGGATGCAGAGGCCCCGGGTGGCTTCCAGGGGGGAATCTGCTTCATGGCGCCTCCGGTTCCCCAGGCTGGAGTGAGCAGCTGGGCTCAGAGGGAACAGTGTCCAGGTGCCAACCTGGCCACGGCACCCCCCAGTCTCACCTGACAGTCCCTTAGCCTCGTCTCCTTTTACTTTTCTTTTTTGAGACAGAGTCTCACTTTGTAATTCAGGCTGGCCCTGAGCTCACTATGTAGCTCAGGCAAACCTCGAACTCACAACAATCCTCCTGCCTCTGTCTCCCGAGTGCTGGGATGACAGGCTTGAGCCACCACCCCTGGCAAGCCTCTTCCCCTTTGTACAGAGGAGGAAACTGAGGCTCAGAGAGAATTATAACTTGTCTAGTATCACACTGGACATTTCTCCTCCGCTCAGGGAACCCGGGCGCCCCTCGGTGAGGGGGTGGGGATAAACGGAACCCCGACGGTGAGAAGAGGACGCGGCGCCACCCCTCGGGGACTGTGCTCCTTGGCCTTCCACTCAGAGCCCGCGTGGCCTTCCACGTCTGCAGCGACGTGAACATGGTCCCAGAACGAGGAACCAGGATCTGCACTGAACGGAGGAGGCCGGGCGATGCCAGAGGAAGGCAGGGGAGGAGGCGACTGCGCCCTCCGCGGAAGCCCCAGGCCCCCCTGGGTGGAAGGGGGGGACAGAAGCTCAGCACCTGGCTCTGGGCGCATCTCTGGCTGCGCTGTGGAGAAACCCACTTGGCAAATGAGGGGCTGCTGGGGAAGCAGAGGCCAGGAGGCCCAGCTGGGGAGAGAACCACGCGGACCCACAGGAGACCCGACTGGGAAGGAGAATGGGCACGAGGGAGTGTGGGCACGAGGGCATGGAGGCTGAGGGAGGGCGTCACTTGCCCAGAGTTTGGGAGGAGCTAACCAGAGAGAGCGGCGCCTCTATAATCCCACCCCTGGGGGGCTGAGGCAGGAAGATCTCTGCGAGCTTGGGCTACATAGTGGGTTCAAGGCCAGGCTGAACTACACAGTGAGAGCCTACATCACAAAACAAAAGCCCCAGAGTTCAGGAGGATAGTGCAGCAAGCTTGGGATGAGGTAGGGGGGCCCAGGGCTGCAGCCCCGGCCAGGCCCCTGGGGCAGAGGGCCTTGTCACTGCTAGTCAGGGACGGACGCGGCTGCTGCGGTTTGTCTTCCTGTGAGAGAAGGGCCCCTCCCGCTTCCGGAGGAAGAGCAGGCTGGGAGGACAAGCCGGGCCCGCAGGGGGGCAGAGTGGCTCGGGGCGTCCAGGTTCAGCTGGTGGGCCAGGCTCTGCTCCGGCCTGACCGGGTCACGGACAGGCTGCAGGTCTGAAGGCTCCCCCACCCACTCCTCCCCACCATTTCCCGTCCTTCCTTCCAATCCCGATGGGGCCACCTCCAGGCTAGTGACCTTGGGAAGCCATGACTCCTCCGCCGAGTCAGCCTGGCACTGTGCCACCAGAGCGACTCCTCCAGGAAGCCCAGTCCGTTAGCGCAAACCACACTGCTGTTTTCAGAGCCAGGGAGACCACTCCATGCCAACAAGAGCGCTCCTCTGTCAGCACAGCCGTGCCTGACCGAGGAGGAGACCGGCTCAGGGAGGTTGGGCATCAGGCCCGGGTCACACAGCCAGTGCAGCACAGCCAGCGCCTCAGCCAGGTGGCCAGGCTGTGGGACGAGGCTCTCGGTGCCCACCCTGCACCCAGCCCCCACCCCTGCGCTTGGCTCCGTACCGATCTCCTTGGCCAGTGCCAGGCCCTGCGGGTAGGTGATGGGCGCCAGCTTCTTCTCCTTCAGCTTCTCGATGGTCTCCTTGTCGTCCCGCAGATCCAGCTTGGTGCCCACCAGGATGATGGGTGTGCTGGGGCAGTGGTGCCGCACTTCGGGGAACCACTGGGCAAACAGCAGGCATGGGAGACAGGTGCACACAGGGCACAGAAGGCACCAGGGAGACGGCAGGAGAGGTGAGAGGAGTCATTGGAGTGGGCACGCAGGAGCCGGGCACATGGTCACAGGGCCAGAGCAGGCAGAGATAAGAGGTGGGCATGGAGTGACAGGGAGATAAGACCCAGCCAGGAGGTTGCACAGAGAGGAGGGAGGACAAGGTCACGGCAGGCAGGGAGGAAGTCCACCCTCCCGGCCCCCTCGGGGCCTCCTGCCAGTCTTGGTTGTGCCCTGTCCCCTTGCGCCTCTGCTTGGCACCAGCACAATCTCTGTGGCGGCCTCTGCCTCCCCTGGAGGGTTCCTATCGCCTGTCCTGCCCCTCCCTGGTCACCTGCCCCGTCCCCGGCTTGCTCTGCCCGGCTCACCTTGGCACGGACATTCTCGTAGGAGGCGGGGCTGACGAGGGAGAAGCAGATGAGGAAGACATCCTGAGGACAGAGGGCGGGGTTGCCTGAGGGCTCCAGCGGGGCAGCCCCGGGGTGCGCCTGCGGCTCCTCAAGGGCAAACAGCTTGGAGGTCCTGGGGGTCTGTCACCACTGCCCTGTCTCACCCCGAGGCCTCCTGTCCCCTCCTTCCCACAGGAAGTGCTCGGTGTCCCTTCTGCTGACAGAGAGCACAGGGCTCAAAAGGCGAGGCCTTGCCAGGCACGCCTGGAAACGGAACACCGGACCCCAGGACCCAGCCGAGTGGCGCACTGTGCTTCGCCCCAGCCCCAGCCCTCTCCTGCCCAGGACCCCAGTCTTGGCAGCCTGGGGACCAACAGGAACAGGTTCCGCCCAGCCGGACTCTGGCCGGTTCTCCAGGGGGGTCGGGTTCATGGCTGAGCTGAGCTCCTGGTGGGGGTGTAGAGGCAACAGAGGGAACGGGGCGCAGGGCGGGGCCCGAGGCAGGGGCCGCGCACCGTCTGGGGGTAGGAGAGCGGCCGCAGGCGGTCGTAGTCCTCCTGGCCGGCTGTGTCCCACAGCCCCAGGTTCACCGGCTTGCTGTCCACCATCACATTGGCTGAGTAGTTGTCAAACCTGCAGGGTGGGCGAGACGGAGGACACGGTGGGCCCACAGCCCAGAGCCTGGACCTCTGACCCAGACTCGCACTGTTCCACGCACTGTTCCACCCAGAGAGGGCTGTGACCGGCCCCAAGTCACACAGCACGATGCAGTCTGTAGTTTTTCATTTCTGATTTACCCTATTTAAGTTTTTTTTTGAGACAGGGTCTCGCTTTGTAGTTCAGGCTGGCTCTGAGCTCACTATGTAGCCCAGGCAAGCCTCGAACTCAGCAATCCTCCTGCCTCTGCCTCCTGAGTGCTGGGATAGCAGGCGTGAGCCACCACGCCCGGCACTGTGGTATGTGGTATTGATTGCTGGTGGGCATGAGTCTCCATGCCCAGCATTGTATGTGGCTACCAGGGATCGAACTCAGGACCTTGCGCTTGCAAGGCAGGCGCTGGAACCACTGAGCTAATCCTCTGGCCCCTATTTAAGTTTTTTTTAAATGGCAGTCAACACTGAGAGGAAAATATTAGGCCTTGGTCACTTTTTTGCCTTTAGTCGTCCTTAAGAGTGACCAAGATTGAACACCGTTTCCTCTGAGAACTCTGCCCATCTAGCTGGTCAGCTGGCTGATCACTCGATGTTTGTTGAATGAATGTTTGTCCCTGTTTTAGGCAGGGTCTCCTGGGAACAAGTCCTGAGACAAGCAGGAGGTACTGGGTGCTTTGGAAGGGACCCCAGCAAGCCATGAGACGAGAGCCGCCGCTGGGAGGCAAGACTGAGGGAGGACAGGCTGGGAGGCCTACGGGGCCGCCCAGGAGACGGACGAAGCCTGAGCAGGGCCTCCCCAGAGCGGGCAGGACTCTGGGACAGTTATCCACCGTCTCCCTTCCCCAGTGGGCAGAACCACCCCCTGCAAGTGACACAGAGAGCTGTGGTCATGAGCCCACGGAAAAGCTGATGGGCCCTCAGAGTCCACGGGAGGCCGAGGCGCAGCCGGGCAGGCGACAGGCAGGGCCAAAGAGGGGAGGCCTTGAAACGCAGCGGGCCCTGCACACACCGCGGGGTAAAGGTGCTGCTGCCTCGTGCTGAGCAGGAGAGAACTGGGAACAGAGAGGCCAAGTGACCTGCCGAAGGCTACCCAGCCAGAGAGAGACCCAACTAGATAAGAAGCTCTATCTGACCCACATCCAGAACCCTCTACCCCGTGTCACAGCTACGCCTCCAGGGATGCCCCATCACCTGCCAGAGTGAGAGATCACCTGAACCCCCCCACCCAGGTCACCCACACAGGCCCCTCTCCGCTCTTCCCCAGTGCACCCACCCCCTGACCTTACACCCCTTTGCGGTCCACGCTCTCTCACCCCTTTCCACTCTTGCCTTCTATTCACACCTCAAAACCCTGCTGGGTCTGAGTCCTCTGCAGCAGACACTGGGCCAGGCTCGCTCTTCTCTGCACCCTGAGGCCAGGGTGGAGCCCTGTACACAGTAGGCCTACAGCAAACTACTCTAGAGCCCCCCATGCTGCGAGGTTTCAGGAAGAAGGTGCTGTCCAGAGAGCTACAGCCGGGCATGCTGAGAAAACAAGTCTTTTAGGCTCTGACAGAAAACACATTTGGGACAGACCGGGGGTGCTGGGGCATTGTCCTCCTCCGAGGTCTAACTTGGAAATCCTAGCGCTAGAGCCCCCTGAGATTCCCCGAGCCAGAGGCGTCTGTGTCTCTGGGTCACCCAGGATGGCAGGGCAGCGGTACTGGTGAAAGAGCTGTGACCTTTGATGCCTACTCCAGGGCCAGGCAGAGGCCTGAGACCTTTTCTGAGCCTTGAGGTCCCCTGTGACCCAAGACAAAAGGACCTTAAGATACTCTCATTAGACAAATAAGGAAACGGAAGCCTCAAGGTTTCAAATGACATTTCCAAGCCAGTCAACAACGCAGCAGCCGGGAGACCTGTTCTTCTTGGGATGTGATAGGGAGCAGACAAGGGAATGCAGGCAGTGGGTTCAGCTGGGGACAGCGCCCAGGGACGGCTGCCCCGGGTGGGTAAGGACAGCTCCCGGTGGACCTGCTTCCCGGGTGTGACTCAGGCTGAGTGACCTGGCTTCTCTGAGCCTGATTCACGTCACTAGGAAAGAAAAAAAAAAAAAACCTGTCTCTTGTGGCCATTCCCAGTGAGAGACAGAGAAGACGGGCGATCTCACTTTTTATGTCCCCAAGTGGCCCCCGCAGGGCCCCACTCTAGAGGGTCAGTGGCCAGAATCTGAGGGACAGCTGCAGGGAGACATCGATGGTATGACGCTCCTGGGGCTGCCCCCAGCTCTGAGGCCCACAGAGGGACTCTAGAGGCCACTGTGGCCAAGCCTCCCCTCGTGTGTTCTAGATGAAGACACTGAGGTTGGCAGGCAGGAAGGGACTTGCCCAAGATCTCTAGCTGGTTGGTGGCAGCAGACGCCAGATCCTGTTGCCCAACTGAATGAAGCTCCAGCAGTCAGCTCGAGACGGAGCTGGGGACAAGAGGGTGTGTTTCTGTCCAGGACTATCCAGTTCAGAGGCTGGTCTCTGGCTGAGGCTCAGCCGTGACCCCGAATGGAGGGGGGCAGGTAAGAGGGGGCTCTACACCTGGTGTGACTGGGCCACACCCCAAGTTCCCCCAAGGAGGAGCACGGTGCCTGCTCGGATGGTGTCTTAGGGACAAGGGAGGGCTGGCCAGGCAGCCAGGGCCTCGGAGCCTGGATGTCACGCTGCCCCAGGAATTCTGGGCTTGCTCTGCCAGTGCGCTGAAGGGAGGGTCACAAACGAGGGTGACAATTAAATACCTAAAGGAACAGAGTGTCTCCTGCTCACAGAGCCTGCCCAGCAGCCTGCCAGGGTGGTCTGGGCACTGTGAGCACCAACGATGTCTGTACTCTGTTCTAGAATAGACAGCGCCGCAGGCAGACGAGAGCCTTGTTTGTCCCCAGGCACTCACACCAGCGGGCTGCAGCCAGCAGCAGAGATGCCAGGTCAGATCATGAGGGGCCAAGGAAACCACAGCAGCCCAGCGGGCTGGAGGGAAGGGGGCGTTTTCAACAGAGCTGAACAGGTAGCTGGGTGCCAGGAAAGCAGAGTGCACAGGGCACCGGAGGCTAATGTGTCCCAGATCACGGGGTAGGAATGGGTACACATGGTAGATGGAGCAGCAGGCTTGGGCTTCAGCCCTTTAAACCTGGGGACAGGAGATGGGTGTGAAGTGGG
Organism: Thryonomys swinderianus; assembly: GCA_004025085.1. Lineage (NCBI taxonomy): Eukaryota > Metazoa > Chordata > Mammalia > Rodentia > Thryonomyidae > Thryonomys > Thryonomys swinderianus. Next base: position 24,617 of record PVIC010009327.1, read on the forward strand.
AAGGGGCTGAGGGTGGAGCACGTGCCCGTAATCTCACCAGTCCGGGAGACCGAGGCAGGAGGATCACAAGTTTTAGCCCAGCCTGGGTCATTTAGTGACTTAGTGAGAATTTGTCTCAGAAGAATTTTCTTTTCTTTAAAAAGGGCTTGGCTGTAGCTCAGTACTAAAGTCCAATCCCTAGTACTGCCCCAAAAGGAAGGGAGGAAGGAAAGAAGGGAGGAAGAGAGGAGAAAAAGCACGTGATGAAGGGAATAGAGAGGGTTTTAGGGCAAAATGCACTTCTAGCTTCACCTAGCAAACCTCACCTGCGCTTCGCTTTGAGTGAGGATATAAGGGTAGAGGGGGCAGGGAAGACCCTCTATGTCATAGGAACGCAAAGTCAAAGTCTTCCTGTCACATATATGTGTCCCCCGCCCTCCCACGGGACCAGGACCATCCCCAGAGCAGGCTTCAGTCTCTTGAAAACGTGCATCAAGCCCAGGGGGCCCTACTGGCTCTGACATTGAATCTAGGACATAAATCATCAGGCTGTAAATACCAAGGCCATAGCGTGGAGTGAAGAGATCCCTACTGCAGTCCCGCAAGCCAGGCCTCAGCATCCCTGCAGTGAAAGGGCCCACGCATCCCTCTAGAGGGATGTAGGGAGAAGGGAAGAAGATAGCCTATCAGGGGGAATGCTCTGCCGATCCCGGTGCCTGATTGGCTGGCCTGCAGCACAGCCCGCCCACTAGGGAAAGTGCCGCCCTTGGCTGTTAGACCAGCACCACTGAGAGCAAGGTCAAGGCCCCAGGGTGGCTGACTTTTCCCTTCCTGTGGTGTCTTCTGGGGCAGAACAACTTGGTGCTGGGAGGCAAAGCTGCTGTGCAGCACTCAGGTCCCAATGCAAAGTAAAAAGACCTTGTTGAGAACTAACAAAGAAAGGCAGATGGGCTGTCAGAGGCTAAACCATGTGTAGACCCTTCTGAGCACGATGTGCTGTGCACCGGACTCCTCTGAGTCCAGGACAACTCAGCCCACTCAGGGCCACTGGGGACCCCCTGACACACCCCAACCCAAGTGGCTGAGAGCGACTATCCCTTGCCTGGCCCCTGCAGAAGGGGAGGGCCTAGATGAGGCTGGGACCTCCCAGCCGGGCCCCTTCCTCTCGTAGAAAAGGAAACAGGCTTAGAGGCCAGAAACGGGAAATGGTGGGTCCAGGTTCCATTGCAAATGGGGTTCCCACTCAGAAAGAACAGGCAGAGGCAGGACATGAAGGTCACAAAACGAGGCCACCGTGACCTCCTGGTGGCCCTGGGGCACAAGCCCTCTAGCTTCGGTGAGATACAGCTTCCTTGTGACCTGCGACTGTCACACCCAGGACTGAATGAGATCACATGTGTGTGATATTAGTAAATGACCGTCCTGGGGCCCCTCGTTTGCTGTCTGGGTCAGGTCACCTCAAAATATGGCTCTGCATACAAGACAACATTTCTGTTGCCCCATGTGCCAGACACTGTGTCAAGAGCCCAGGGAGCTCCACGTGGAACCAGGCCACGGGGCAGGTCGTCTGAAGTCGAGCTGGGAGTGGGACACTCTCAGGGCAGATCCGAGCGGCTTCCTAGAGCAGGGCTGGAGCTTTTACACGCATGGGCTCAGGAAGGAAAAGCATCGCAGGCAGAGGGAAGAGCTCGGGCAAAGGCCCTGAGGTAGAAGTACCCAGGTTCATCCACCCAACAGCAAGGAACAGGAAGCAAAGTGACGGCCATGCCCCCTTCCTCCGCCCCTTCCTCCTCCTTCCCTCGCATCAGCTTCTCCACCAGCCCTCCCCTGCCCCTGCTAGTCTCCGCTGCTCTTTCCTCTGAGGCCAGCCTGAAGGTCACCCCCTATCTCTCACCCTGTCCCCATCACCCCACCCTGACAGTTTCTCTTCATTCTGTCTCCCTGGTGGACAGCTCCAGCAAGCCCCACGCAGACGGGCTCTGGCACCCCAGTCACCTGACCCCCAGCACGGCCTGGCCCAGCCCACGATGGCCAGGATGGGGGCGCGGCAGCACTCACACGGTGGGGATGTACTCTCCGGGGAAGGCATTGGTGGTGTAGCTGATGAGAAGGCAGGTCTTGCCCACAGCTCTGAAAGACAGGAAGCAGTAGAAGACACGGTTGAGGGCCCTGCCTGGCACATGGGGAGGGCTCTGAGTTTCCAGGTACTCCAGAGACCCTGGCATCTGCCCAGGCCCGGCCTCTGGGTTCAAGATCCCACCCAAGATGCACACCGAGTCGCATGCCTGGGTTTCTGACCCACTCACCCATCACACTTCCGGCCACAAATCCCATCTCCTACCAGAGGCATGGCCTTTCAGGTCGCCTAACCGCCCTCTGCCTCAGTTTCACCATCTAGAAAGCAAGAATGGGTCCATCCTCCTAGAAGTATGTGGGACATGACTCTGACGGCATTTAGCCAGTGCCTGGCACAGCCAAGGCAGCCAGTGACTGTTGGGAGAGCCTGGGTCCTTCCCACCACCCCACTCTGGGGCAGGGCAGGTAAGGGCACAGGGATGGAGTCAGAGAGACTGAGGTTCAAATCCTGTGAGGCCATAGGCAAATGAGTGACCCTTTCTGTGTTTCCATTTTCCAACCTCTCTAAATAGATGTTATCTTGGGGTCGGTGGGCAGAACGGAGCCGGTGGCTGGCCCACAGTGAGCAATAACTAAGTGGTGACGGCCACCTCTTAGGTTGCCTCCCCTGGCCTTCCCGGTGAGCAGGGCACATGTGGCTCTTGGAGTAGCCAAGTGGCCAAGGGGGCAGTTCTGGGCCTTCCCCAGCTCAGCGGGGTTTTGTCACTTCCTGCTCACGGTGAACTCATCACCCTCTCTCCTGCCGCCCTCCCTGGGCCGCCACCAAGGTAACTTTGAATGACAGAGCGTGACCCTTGACTTCCGCGCCTCCCCCATCAGATACAAAGCAGAAGTGAGCAGGGCGGGCTGGCGCAGGCAGCGGGCAGATAGGGCAGATAACGGGCAGCTGCCTGCACCCCACTGAGCCCTGCCCAGGGCCCAGAGAGACCCAAGTCTCCCCAAACCATAGGCCGCCCTGTGTCAAATGGGCCATCAGGCCACCCTGGGATGGACTTGGGGGCGCCGAAAAGACACAGCGACCCTGACACACTGGCCCTGTCATCCTACAGGTGAAGCTACTGAGACCCACAGGGGACACGCCTGCCAAGGGTGAGATTGAGCGCCCGAGGGCCCCTGCCCTATGCGTCCCCGGGACCCCCAGGCCTCTTACCTTCCTCCTTCCTGACTCTGCCTCTGATTCTCCCCCACATCCTCCCTAACCATCAGGCGGGACGTGACTGGGGAGAAATACCCAGGGCCGACTCAGTGCGCCCCACCACCTCAGCCCAGGACGTGGGTCTCTGCCCAGGTGGTTGGCTGCGGCTTGGAGACTGCCGTGGCCTGCCGACATACATACATACACACGCGCGTGCATGCACACACACACCCTGCAGCAGTAGCAGGCCAGGGACCACACCCCAGGTCAGCACGAGACATGGGGGGACTTGTTGGTCCCCACCTGACATTTGTAACCAAGGCTGCGCTGGAGACCTGTGGCAGCTCACGGGGCACAGGCGAGGGCCTCCCGCACTGCCACCCACTGAACCAGCAGCCTACAGGTGGGACGAGCATGGACAGCGACTGCCTCTGGCCACTCCAGGTGCTCCCTCTGGGCTCCTCCCAGCGGCCCGGGATGCCAGGCAAAGGGTCTCAGGTGTCCCGGAGGTACCTACCCGTCTCCTACCACCACACACTTGATGGCCTGCATCGCGTCAGGGGCCTGGGGCGTGGCAGTGACGGCTCAGGGCCAGGAGCAGCGTGCCTGCGGGCACCACAGTAGTAGAGAGCTGGCGAGGCGCCCCAGAGGAGAGAAGAGGAGAGGAGAGAAGCAGCCTAGGGACGAGAGGCAGGAGGAAGCGGAAGGGGAACTGGCCTGCAGGGGGCGGGGCCTGCAGTGGGGCAGGGGAGGGGGCCTCAGGTGCAGGCCCTCCCCTCCCCCTGGGCACCTGCCCTGGGGCTCCAGCAGGACACCTGGGAGCCCTCTGGACTGGGAGAGCCACTTCCTCCTCGAGGGATGGAGCCAAGGTTGCTTCTTTAAAACTTGAGACTCAGCCTCCATTTTAAGGTTGAGCTTTTCATGAATTGGGGCCCTGGGCCAGGCCCAGGGACAGGAGCCCGTGTTCCACGGTGCAGGAGACCTGGCCCATAGAGAGGCAGGACCTCTGCACAGGTGCCTGGAGACGAGACCGGAAGTGACTTGAGTCACAGAGGAGCTGAAGGAAGGACCTTAGTGTCACCAAGAGGAAGGGCTGGGGACCCACAAGGTAGCATCACTCAAGCTGGCACTAGGAACACGGTGTCCAAGTGAGAGTACTAGGTGGCCATGGCCTGGGCGCACACGGAGATACCCCAAGCAAGGGCTTGTGTGGGAGGGGCAAGGTGGGGGGGCAGGAAGGGGCAGGGAGGCAGCCACTGAAGAGGGCAAAGGCAGAGAGGAGGGGGATGGCACCCTCCAGGCAGCCCTGTGACTCCGGAACTGGAGGTGGGGTTCATGGCCCATTTTGTAGGTGCAGAGCACAGGGGCCGAGAGGTCAGCGGATCCAACCCCAGGCACAGGCGGCCCTGAACTTCTGAGCTCAGCGATCATGCGGGGGATGAAGCCTGCACCCCCACTGGGCAGTGGAGCTGCGGGAGCATCTGTTCCACGTGGCCCTGGGACTTCGGGGAGGCCCCCAAAAAATGCTGGATGGCGGCTCTCCCCAAGTTCCTGCGCACAGCCACTGCCCAGCCCCCAGCACCCCTCCAGCTGGCATCACCCCCCCTGGGTTTGTCACCCACCAGAGGCTGCCAAGGCTCGAGGCCTGAGCCCCTCACTGTCCCGGGCTCCACCCTGCCTGGCCACCTTTATCTCGGGCACCCCCTCCACCCGAGTCCTCTCCCCACTCTCTGCTGGACCCCAGGAGGTGAGCAGCCTTACTCTCTTCGCAGTGGTCCTCCAACTCTAAAACCATCCCACAAGGAATGCTCTGTCTCAGGGGCAGAGCGCGAGCTTAGCATACTTACTGGCCTAGTTCAATCCCAGCACAGGAAAAAAAAAAAAAAAGAAGAAGAGGAAGAGAAAGAGGGAAAAGAAGAGGAAGGAGAAGGAGAAGAAAAGAACAAGGGACTCCTCTGAGAATCTCAGCCAATGGGTGTGGTCGGAAAGCACTCTGTGACCGGCCTTCATCCCCCTCTCACCCCTACAGGCTCCGGAGCAGAGCTTCCGGGTAGGGTACACACCTCCCAACCGCACATGGCCTCACAGCGCTAGCCTTGGACCTGCCGTCCATTTCAAAAAGGCCACTTCTCCAGCACAGCGCTCGCCCAGGCTGACCCTGGCCGGCCCATCCTCCTGCCTCTTCACTGGCAAGCGTGGCAATGCACCGCCTAAGCTCCTAGCACTGGGCACCCAACACTAGAAAGCCGCCCCCGAACAACACCGAACGTGACACAGGCGCCCTGGACCTCTGGGATCGTCCCCAGCCTGCAGGGGCCCAGGGGCTGCATGAACAGGCAGGGAGGTGGAGACAAGAGAGGAAGTGGGAGAAGGCAGAGGGGTTACAGCCACGGGGCCAGCTTACAGCAGCAGCTGGGGGTCCCCCTGTTCCCCGTTCTGCAGAAGAAGAAACTGAGGCACACAGGCTAATGCACCCTACTGCTCATGAACCCAGGTCTCCTTGTCCGTGTTCCCATTGCGCGGGTGGAACAACAGAGGCCCAAGTCCCGTGACAAGGTCACGACGCAGAAGCCCTGGCCTCCAATCCAGACCTGTTCATCTCCCCCGCTCCAGGAGCCAGGACCCAGGTTACTCCACAGCGACACATCGCCTCCTCCAAAGGTGCCCATTGCAGGCATTCCCACAGCCACACAGCCCCGAGCCCTCCGCCGCCCAGCCTGTGACGCCATCCTTCGCTCCCTCCCTCCCTCCACCAAGATCGCTCTCTAGTCTAGAGTTTCACAGGACGGAGTCTGGCATACCTGGCAAGCTCCTCCCACTCAGCGTGCTTGGGGGCTGCGGCCCCGTCCCTGCTCCTGGGGTGAGAGATCTGGTCACTGTGGCATCCTGTCCTCTTCTGACCATGCTTTGCACACTCAGTGAATCACAGAGCCACAGGCCTAGAAGGTCTCAAGGCCTCCTTGTCGCCAGTCCCCCCTTGCACCCCCGATACACATGCCTGGTTGGCTGCCCGTGCCGCAGCCGTCCGGAGCCCACCGACACACTTCCAGTGACAGAGAGCGCCTCCGCGGCCTGTTAGAAACGCCTTCCTCATTGTCAGCTCAAATCCACGGGACTGGACTGTCCCTCCTGAAGTCCTAGTTCTTGTCCTGGGGCCACCCAGGATCAGCCAGCATCCTTCTCTCAACACGGGCTTTGGAATTTAGGGGGCAAAAATGTTCTGATAGATGTTCCATTATAGTTTTAGTTAAGTGATTTTTCCTTGGTGTATAACAATCCATTATCTGAATATACTGAAGTGTTTTCATCCAATCTGCTGTGAATGGTCATGTTACTGACCTGGGAGGACCTGTGGGCTCCTGGTGTTGGCATTCAAGGTTTCTTTAGGAATAGAATGGCCAGGATGTAGGGCATACCCACCCCCCACCTCTGAAGACAGCGCTGTGTCATGCTCCCACCTACCCCTCACTGCTGCCTGCACATGGCCTTGTGAGACGGGATGCTTTTGCCAACCTAGTACCCATGATTTGGCATCTTGGGTCTAGACGTCCCCTCAAAGCATCCTGTGCTGGGGGTTGAAGGTGGCTGGATCTAGGCTGTGCAATACTAGATCATGAGTGTGTGATAACTGGATATGTCCACTGGCTGGATCAGTATGGTTCTGGGTGTGGCTGAACGGGCTTCCTGAATAGGGAATCCCCACCCTGGGTGTGGGTAGTGCCACCTAATAGCCTTGTAGCCTTGATGGAAAAAGAAAACAAAAAAACAGGAAAGGCATGGGGGGCAGCTGCTGCTGCTGCTGCTGCTGCTGCTGCTGCTGCTGCTGCTGCTGCTGCTGCTGCTGCTGCTGCTGCTGCTGCTGCTGCTGCTGCTGCTGCAGCTTCCTACGAACCCTGCCATGGACTGTTTCTTCTCTTTGTCGCCCTCCGCCTTGTTGGGCTGCCTTGGAGCCAGCTGACTATGGACAGAAACCTCTACAAACTGTGAACTAAAGTAAACTTTACCTGTTTTACTTATGTCAGGTACTTCATCTCAGCAACGAGAAAATAACTAAGACAACATTTCACTGTAGTTTTGACTTTTATCAACTGATTTCTACTTTTCCATAAATCACCATTTGATGTCTTCTGTCCATTTCATTAAGAGGGAGCCGATTTTGTCTCTCTCTCTCTCTTACATTTATTTGGAATTCCTTGTATATTCTGGCTTCCAGGCTAGTATTGCTACAGGAATTGCATAGCTTAATTCCAGACTGGGGAATGTTTTTATTTTTATAAGATGTGACGCTCAATTAACAAAAATCTTCACTTGTTTGTAGTCCAATTTTAAATTTCCTTTCCGGAACCTAGCTAAAGAATTCTTATGCAATTTCACAAGGACCTTCTCCTACATGTTCTCCTGAAGAATTAGTTTGTTTGTTTTTTTGGTGACACTGAGGGTTGAACTCATGATCTTCACACTGATCTGCTTCCTCAGCCCTTTTTACATTTTTTTTTTTTTAATTTTGAAACAAGTTCTCCAGGCTGGGCTTGAACTTGAGGTTATCCTGCCCCAGCCTCCTCAAGTACCGGGTTTATAGGCCTATGGCACCACACTTGGCTTGATTTTCTAAAAGTCTTTAAGTTTTACTTTACATATGGAGGTCTTCACACACTTGGGATGAGTATTAGATGAAATAGGGACCAGTTTTACTTTTAGGAAGATACCAATTAAGGTATTTTATCCTCACTAGTCCCTGGACCACCCAGGGGCACACCCCACTCTACTCTACCTACCCCAGATCCACATAGGCTCTTTACATCTAGCATGGCCAATTTACCTCTGTTGAATATTTTCAAAATTGTCTCAATTATCACTAATCTTTTGCTCGTCCACGTAAATTTTAGTAGAAGCTTATCAAGTTGCCAAGGAAATGTGTCAGGATTCTGATCAGAGTTCTATTCCATTCCTCACAGAATTTAGAAAGAACTAACGTCTTTAAAAGATTCAATCTTCCTAGCCTTTAACATGGTGTATTTCTTCTTTATATCTTTCAATAAAGTTTTATAATTTTATCCCAGAAAGGTCACGCACATTTTTCAAAAGGTTTTATTCCCTGGTATCTTACTACCTTCTATGCCATTGCCACTAGTGCCTTTAAACTGAATTCTCCATTTGTCCCCTGTATACAGGGAAAATGTCAAATTTTGCATATTGGAAGTCAGGGTGGAGAGGCTCATTATAGTTTACCTAGAAATTTAGATACCAAAAACTATGACACTTTTGTAGTGCTTTATCATCTATGAAAAATGATAGTTTGATTCCTCCCTTCCCAATTTTTATAGCACTAACTCCTCAGCTTGTCTAGTTTCTTTATTGCAGGGCTGAAAAGAGTCAGCCATGACAGGCATTTGCATCTATTTCTGATTTTTAAAAGAATGCTCCTTGTCTGATAGCTGAACACCACGTTCACTGGAAGCTCGAGGCCAATAACGTTAGTTGCCCTTTTTGGCAACATTTACATTGAATTGCTTTTTACCGTGTGTGTTTTAATTTCGTTGAATACTTTTTTTCTGTATCTAGGGAATTGTGAATCCCACTAGTCCATTCTGGATGCTCCAGTTGCTTGTATCCTGGGGTAACCCTAACTGGGTCATCCGGGGCATGTTGCCAACTGTCCTAACTGGCCACCCTCTACCTCACTATAAGAGCACAGACCCAGGAGGAGTTAGTGCTATAAAAATTGGGAAGGGAGGGCCGGAGGTTTAGCTCAGTGGTTCTGCCACCTGCCTTGCAAGCGCAAGGACCTGAGTTCGATCCCCGGTAACCACATATAATGCTGGGCATGGAGACACGCCCACCAACAATCAACACCGCATACCACTATGCCGGACGTGGTGGCTCACGCCTGTAATCCCAGCACTCAGGAGGCAGAGACAGGAGGATTGCTGAGTTCGCAGCGGCTTGCCTGGGCACCATAGTGAGCTCAGGGCCAGCCTGAACTACAAAGTGAGACCCTGTCTCAAAAAAAAAAAAAAAAAATTGGGAAGGGAGGAATCAAACTATCATTTTTCATAGAGGATAAAGCAACTACAAAAGTGTCTTAGATTTTTCAGTATCCAAATCTCTAGGTAAACGCTAATGAGCCTCTCCACCCTGACTTCCAATATGCAATAGGCGTCATGGCTGCCACCACACACGACTGAAGACTGCGGTCTAAAGGGCCCCTCCGTCAAGGTGTGGCCTGTGATTGCATGTGAGGTAGGCAGACACACCCAGTCACTGAGCCACCCCTGAGCCCCGACCGGGGAGGTCTTGTCCCTCTCCCCACAGCTGTGGTCTGGATGGGTCCCCCGAAGTTTGCGTTGGGAACGTAATTTCCAAACTCCTGTGTTAGGCACTTGGAGGTGGGGTCTTGGGAGGAAGCTGTTAGAAGAAGACCAGAGGCCGGGGTGTCCAGGCTGGTGCCCCAGCTTTACAAGAAGAGGAAGAGACCCAACGTGCTGCTGCTTCTCCATCATGTGGTTCCTTCCATTAAGTCCACACACACAGCCGGGGCCCTCATCAGCTGTCAGGGCCGTATTCCTGGGCTCCTGGCCTCGGACAGAAAATAAGGAATATCTATTCTCTACAAATAATCCGGTCTCAGGCATTCTGAGACCATAGCAGAAAGGGACAACGACTTCTACTGAGTAGGAACAGAAAAGCTGGAAGCCGTGCTGGGGATTGGACGAGCCGGACTGCCCCCCTCAGCTCCTGGGAGATAGCCAACGGGCGGGTCTCTAAGCTCTGTGTTTGGGGTCTTTAGGTTCCAGCACTAGGAACTATGTCCTGGCTTAGGTGGTCTTGAGACCCTTCCCTCTGTGCACTGCTGGCTTCGACTTGCCAAATAGTCAGAGGTGGAGGGGGCAACTCCCAGGTTCATAGGTGAAATTGGCAATAATTTCCCTCTTTCTCTTCCATTCCTTCCTTCTTTCTCTGGCTCTCTCTCTCTCTCTCTCTCTCTCTCTCTCTCTCTCTCTCTCTCTCTCTCTCTCTCTGTCTCTCTCTCTCTCTCTTTCATGGTATTGAGGATGGAACTCCAGGCCTTTGCGCTGAGCTACATCCCTATCCCATCTTTATTTTTCATTTTGAGATAAGGTCCAAGCTCTTAGGTTGCCCAGGCTGGGCACAAACTTGCAGTCCTCCTGCCTCAGCCTCTCAGAGTGCTGGGATCACAGGCCTGCACCCCTATACACCACTGAGGTTAATTTTCCCTTCTTACACACTCATTATCTTTTTAAAATTTTGATATCAAATTAATACAATCAGTTGGCAAAACTGTATCTTTTTATGTTTTTACAGAGCTTTGGATAATATTGTCTCCTCACTGAGTTCTTTGAGGGTACTGGCAATTGCACCCGCAGGCCTTGGGCGTGCTCTGGGCAAGTAAGCTCCTGTCACTAAGCTACAGGCCTGGCCCCCTCTTTCTTGAATATTGTCTAAAATGTGCAAAGCCATCTGGACATGGCAAATATAGAGGAGAGGGTGGTAGATTTTAAATAGCTAATTCAATTTCTTTAATTTATATGGGACTATTTAGAATTTCTATTAGCTCTTGAGTGATCTTTTATCTATTTTTCTAGAAATTTCGAGCCTAGGTTTTCAAATCCCTTGCTATAAAGCTATTGACAGCGTCTCTATCTTTTCTGTCTCTCTCTCTACCCTCTGTTCCTTCCTACATGAATTACTTGCGCTTCCAGCTTGTTCCTCAGCTATTTGCTCCCACAGTTGTGTTGCCTTAATACCCTTTCCGAGAAGCCAATTTTGGGGTTTTCCAATGCTTCCCACTCTCCACTTACTGTCCACTTAATTTCTGGTCTTATTTTTATTACCTCCCCCTCTCCCACCCACGCACACACTTCTTTGTGTCTATTCTGCTCTATTTGTACTTCTTAATTTTACTTCTTGGTTTTGAATTTCTAGTTCATGAACTTTCAACCCTGCTTTGTGGTGTTTTGTTTTGTTTTCTGGGTTGGGGATTAAATCCAGGGACTTGTACATATTAACCGAGCCCATTAAGGCCGTGATCCTCCTGTTTCAGCTTCCCTGAGTGCCAAGATCACAGATAAACACCATATATTTTGCTTGAAATGAACTCTTACAGGTATATTACTTTAGCTTCAACCCATTTTGATAATGCGTTGGCATGTCATATTTTTATTATGTTTAATGCCACATTGTTTTTCTTTCAGACAGGGTCTCACTTTATAGTTTAGGCTGGCCCTGAGCTCACTACATAGCCCAGGCAAGCCTCGAACTCAGCAATCCTCCTGTCTCTGCCTACCGAGTGCTGGGATGACAGGCGTGAGCCACCACGCCCAGCACTGTGGTATGTGGTACTGATTGCTGGTGGGTGTGAATCACCACGCCCAGCATAATATGTGGTTACGGAGGATAGAACTCAGGACTTTGCACTTGCAAGGCAGGCGCCAGAACCACTGAGCTAAATCTCCGGCCCAATGCCACATATTTTTAATCTTTTATTATGATTTTCCTTTTAGTCAACTAGTGGGGGTCCTCACACTAGTGCCGTTTTCTTACTAACTCTGAAGGTGGACACACACGCCGGTCTGTGCCCTCCTGGTGTAAGTGCACCGGGATTTGCTTTTTGACATAGCCAGAATCTTCTTTCCTCATGAATGTTTGTATACCCAGGGTTCCACCGTCTGACTCATCAAGATGCTGCCTACGCTGTTCATACCTTCTGTGTCGTTACAGATACGCTTCCATTTGTCTCACTCTGTCTACCAGCTCCTGAGAAAGGAATGCTGACTGTTCTTCTACAAAGATGAATTTATCCACCTTCGCTCTGTCACTGTTTAAATTTTTTTTTTTTTTGAGACAGGTCTCCTTTGTAGTTCAGGCTGGCCCTGAGCTCGCTATGTAGCCCAGGCAAGCCGCCGTGAACTCAGCAATCCTCCTGCCTCTGCCTCCCGAGTGCTGGGATGACAGGCGTGAGCCACCACGCCCGGCACTGTGGTATGTGGTATTGATTGTTGGTGGGCGTGAGTCTCCACGCCCAGCATTATATGTGGTTACCGGGCATCGAACTCAGGACCTTGCACTTGCAAGGCAGGCACCGGAACCACTGAGCTAACCCTCCGGCCCATGTCACTGTTTAATTTTTGTTTCATAAACCGTTAAGCCACCTCATCAGATGGACAGAACATTCGAAACACGGTATCTTCCTGAAATGTTTGCTCTTGTATTACAACGGCAGGGGCGTCAGGGCTCGATGCCAGGGCCCAAGCCTCAGGCAAGGTGCACAATGCTGGCTTTTTGCACAGGAAAGCCCCTACTAAAGGAGAAGCACCCATTCTTTATGGGGATCTCCTCCTGGTCCCCGGGACATCCTCCTTGTATCTGCCTCCTGCACCTACTGCTCAGGACCGGCCGGGCCTCCACCCTGTCCGGTCTCCCAGGTCCTCTCCGTCCGTGGCCCCCAGACCTCCCCCCACTGCCAGCCACCCCCACCCAACACTCCACTGGCCCCACAGGCTCCCGCTGACACACCCCAGGCCCCTACGCTGGAGCCGAGACAGCACACATGTTCAAACGTTTGTAAAGTAGCTGGGCAGGGCCCCTCCCCCCGGGACACTGAGGCAGGAGGGTTGCAAGTTCAAGCCCAGCCTGGATAGCTTACCAAGACTCTGTCTCATAATTAAAAAAAAAAATAGGAAAGTTGCTGAGGATATAACTCAGGGCCAAGGCTCTGGGTTTAACCCTCAATACTGGAAAAAAAGTCTTAAAAGACTTTTGTAACATTTTAATGTTTTCATCGTACTTTCCAGTGGTTAATCTGTTCGCACGGTCCAAATTCAAGAAGTACCAAAGTGCTCAGCCTAAGTCTGACTTCCGGCCACCTCGCGGGCTCCCAGTCCCGCGCCGGGTGTCCCCGCAGGGAAAACCATTCTCCATTCCCTGTCTGTGCAGTGCGCTCTGGCCTTAGCGGTTCCCACTAAACTATGCACCTTGGAGTTTATCCCTTGTTAAGGGAGGAGCTTCCTCTCTTTGAGTAAAGTGTCGCGCGGGACCCCCACCCGACTCAGCCCTTTGCTGCCACCCGGCGGCCGCTTGTAGCCGTGCGCATGCGCTGTTTTGCCCAGGTGCTGGGGGCTGGAGGCCCTTAGGAGCCCGGGTGGTCCTAGGGACCCTCCGCGGGGGCTGCCCCCGGCCATCCCTCCACGGGCAGCGGATTAGAAAACTCCTTCCTCCACACTGTCAGACACACGGCGTATTAGGCAACGCTAGTTTTGAGCCTCCAGTGGGCACAAAACGGCCCTGGTGTGGGGCATTTCTTCCTCCCAGGGAGCGTGTTTTTGCAGCGGGGGTAAAACCAAGCTGTGCGCAGCGTTTCCTTTGTCCTGAACTGTGTCTTCATTCCCTTTGCCTGTTTTATTGGAAGTTGGACTTTTTCACTGATTTCCATATTATGGAAATTAGTTCTCTTTTTCCAAGTTACAACCTCGCTGCCCCAGCCTGAAGATGCTTCCTTCAGCCACCTTCCAGCCGGGTCCTGGACGTTCTTCCCCCAGGACGGTGAGCCTTGTGCCGCGCCTTCGTCCACAGCCCTATCACCCCTTCCTGTCTATTTCTCCTCCAAGACTGGACCCCAGCACCCTATCATCCTCCCCACTCCTTTGCCCCAAACCCTGTGGTGACCCCTCAGGAGCAGAGTTCCCGCCCTAGCCTGTGCCAGCCTTGAGCACACATAGGAACTGCCCAGGGCCTGCCAGGAATGGGTACCTTTCCCTTCCCCTAAGGGACAGAGGCAGAGAGGCCGGTGACTTCTCCCTCCATCCAGGACTCTTCCCCCGTCTCCTCCCCCAGGCAGGGCTGAATTCAAAGCCTCCCTCCCTTCCTTCCCCAGGCCTTTGCTGCCTTTTCCCTCTACTCTGGCCATGGGAGGATAAGCACCTGCCAAGGACCTGAGATGCAAAGAGGCTTGAGCTGCTTCAGAGCCATCTAGAAGGCAGTAGGGCTAGAATGCAGGCTGGAAGCAGGTAAGGCCCAGGGAGGTTTGGAAGGTATCCTGGGTGTGCGAAGGATTTGGATCCTGAGGCGCCCTCTGGTGGCTATATGAGGAATAAACCACAATGGGCCTGAGAAGCCAGGAGATGTGGTCGGTCTGTAGGTACAGAGCCTTGGATGATGTCATGGTTTGATGATGATGATGTTATGGTTACGCCTAGGTGCTCATGCGCTCATGACAGTCACAGTGGACCGACCCACTGATGAGTTTGTAACTAAATGTGACCTGGGAGGTAAAATCTGAGGTCAATTTCCTTCCTTCTCCCTGGATCTCTCCACTTCCTGCTGCCCTTTCATGAGCCGTGTACCCTCTGTCAGGCCCCTCTGCCACGCCGTCCTGCCTTGGAGCCAGGAGACTATGAACTGAAACTTCTACAGACTGTGAGGCACCCGGGCGCAGGCCTCTCCAGACAGAGTCTGGCAGCTTCAGGATCTCGGGCTCTCACCCTAGAACTGTAAGAAATGAGCTTCTGTTGTTTACAAGCCACCCATGGATGGCATTTTATTACAGCACAGACAGACGGTGACAGTGTTGATTGACTGATCGATGGGTTGGTTGGCTGCTTGATTTGAAATGGTATAACATTTGGAATTTATCATTCCCCTGGCTTTATGAAGCTACGACTGCAACATAAAAATGGTATATACTTACATATGTGTTTATTTTGTGAAGTGATTAAATCCACCCAATTCACACATCTATTTTGTGTAAGCGGTGAGATCATTTGTGATCTGTACTCTTTGAGCGTCTCGGAAACACACAATACATCTTCAGCGGTGTCACCACATCACGCAGATCTCCGGAACTGGCCTTTCCCAAAGGGGCTTCGTACACTTTGGCCAACGTTTCCATGCCTCCCTTGCCCGCTCACCCCTGGCACCTGTCGTTCCACTGTTTCTTTGAGTTCGATAGTTTTTAGATTCCACACATCAGCGAGATCCGGCAGTACTTGCTGCCCCTGAAGGACAGGACACCCTTCTGTGTTAAACTGAGCAGCACTCACGTGGTACGTGGTCACTTTTTAATGGCTTTTCCTCTGGATGCCTACCCGGAAGTGGGATGCCTGGGTCATATGAGAGTCCTATTTTTTATTTTATGAGACATCTCCACACTGTTTTCCACGATGACTGTACTGCCGTGTATCCCCACCCCCGGTTCCCTTTTCTCCACATGCTCAACATTTATCTCTCATCTTCTCGATGACAGCCCATGTAGCAGGTGAAGCGATATCTCAGTGCGGTATAATTTGCATTTCCCTGATGATTTACTAGGTGGAACATTTTTGCCATTTGTATGTCTTTGGAGAAATGTCTATTCAAATATGTTGCTTATTTTAAAATCAGAGGTTTTTTAATATTGAATTCTTTATATATCGTAGATACTAATGCATTATCAAACACGTGACTTGCCGTATTTTCTATTCCCTGGGTTATCTCTTCACTCTACTAGTTGTTTTTTGTTTGTTTGTTTGTTTGTTTTCACTGCAGAGGAGCTTTTGATTTTGATGCAATCCCACTTGCTTTTGTTGATTGTGCTTTTGGGACCATATCCAAAAAGTCAACCCAGGCCCCTGACAAAAAGCCTTTTCCCTGGCTTCTTCTAGCTTTACAATTTTAATTTACAGTTTCTTCTAATAGTTCTACAATTTCTTTTTTTGTTTGTTTGGTTTTGTTTTGAGACAGAGTCTCACTTTGCAGTTCAGGCTGGCCCTGAGCTCACTATGTAGCCCAGACAAGCCTCGAACTCAGCAATCTTCTTGCCTCTGCCTCCTGAATGCTGGGATGACAGGCGTGAGCCACCACGCCCAGCATTGTGGGGTGCAGTACTGATGGCTGGTGGGTGTGAGCCACCACACCCAATATCATATCATCGTGTGTGGTTACTGGGATCGGCCTTGTGCTTTTCAGGCTGGAACCACTGAGCTAAATCTCCGGCCCTAGTTTTCCAATTTCAAGTCTCACATGTAGGTCTTTAATCCACTTCCAGCTTGCTGTTGGGTGAAATAAGAGTCCAATTTCACGCTCTGGCAAGTGGCTGTTCAGTGTTCCCAGTGCTGAGTGTCGAGGATCATCCTTTCCCCAGGGTGTCCAGGCACATTTGATCGACTGTCGTGGGCAGATTCATCCCTGGGCTCCTTCTGCCTAGCTTTAAGTCAGCACCGTGCTGCTGAGATCACAGTAACTCCGCAGTGGCCTTGAGTAGGATGTCTCCAACTTCGCTCGTGTTGCTCTAGATTGTTTTTTGGCTGTCTACGGTCTTTTGTAGTCCGTACAAAATTTAGGTTTACTGTTTCTATGCCTGCGAAAAAATGACTTGGGAACTTTGGCAGGGATCGCACTGACTCTAGAGATCAGTTTGGGAAGAGGAGACATTCCAACAGTACTGATTCTGCTAGCCCATGAACATGGACTTTCTGTTCAGTTGCATCTTCTTCAAATATTTTCACGACTCCAGAAATGTAGTGTTTAAAGCAGCAGGAGGTAACTGCTGTGGCTCAGAGGAGTGTCCCCGGGTTGTCCTCCCAGAGCCCACGTGAAAGCCTTGGTGCCTGGGGCGGTGCTGCTGGCAAGTTGGTTATGCAACCATCAGAGTGCACAGCGGTGCCTTTGAGGAGGTCAGGAACATGCCCAAAGGGGACCGTGGGACCTTGACTTCCTGGCTTGCCCTGTTGCCCCACTGCCCCACCGTGATGTGCACCAAGACATCCCAAAGCAATGTCATCCCCTGACCTTGGACTTGGCCCTCCTGAATCAGGCTCACACCTGATCAGCCATAACCCCCCACCCCCACCCGGGGAAGGACTCTGGCTGTGGTTCCGCCTTTTGGAAACTGAGAATGATCATCTCTTCCCCCCATACACTTGAGATTAGCAATCCAGAGGTCAACAGATGTTTTATCGTTTAAATACTGTATTCAAGGATATGGGAACAATGTTTAAATGTGAAACATAGATCTGATGAGAGTGTGGGTGTTGCCTGGGAATCAGGGCACCGGAATGAGGAGGACAAGGTCCTCGTAGGGATAGAAGGGGGGCAGATGAGGGAGGACGGGGCGGCCGGAAGGGTGGGGAGTGAGAAAGATCTAAGGAGAGCTGATAACTCACCGACCAAGATAAACAATGCTTTCAGGATTCTTAAAAGTCATAAGCAATGTGAAGAATAATCAGTATAACAAAACTTTAAGATGGAATCTGATCCAGCCCTTGAAGGATTCCCTCTTCACCCACCTCCCCCTGGTCCAGGTACAGCCTATCATCCACAGCTCCCTACCCAGCGCCACCCTCACCCGAGCTAGAATCCAGCCACACAGGTCTCAGGCGGGACCAGCTCTAAAATTCCCCTGATTCCCAGGACAGCCCCAAAGTAGGGTCTCTTGGGTGCTGTCCCCAAGGCTACCACAGGGGGGCGCGCGCGGGCTGCAGGCTGGCGACGACGGATGGGGGCGGGCTGGGGCAGGATGTGCCAGGCCCGCCCCTCCCGGTCCAGTTGCACGGGGTCGAACGCCCATGCTCGGAGGAGCTGACACCCGCCCCACCCTCCCACAGGCCCACTGCGGCTGACACGCAGGCTAACTGCTTTGCATGGAGTTTTTTTCATTGAATTTCCTCCAAACGTCCCTTTTAAAAATTAAAAATTAAGAAAACTTCCCTGCAAGACATGTGATCACTCCTGTTTTTCAGAAAAAGACGCTGAGGGCCCAGAGGGAGGCTCCTGGCCCCGGGCACTATGAGAAGAGACAGGAGGAGCCGCCTGCTGGCGTCCCCAGCCCGCTCCTGCAAGGCCCCAGGCGTCAGGCCTCTGCAGCTCTCCGCCCTGCACCCTTTGGCGCTGCTGTGGGTGAGCTTGTCCCCGTCTGGGCCGAATGACAGGGTTCCCTGCATATCACGAGCCCCGCTTGGGGACAAAGAGGAAATGAGTGGTACCGTCGGATTAGCCCCTCTGCGCTCTTCGAGGCGAAGGGATCGGTGGGGCAGGGCACGGCTAGAGGCCAAAGGGCCACCAGGGACTCGCACTGGGGAGATGGAGCTGGCCCAGACAGGGAAGAGGCAGCCAAGCTAGCAGAGGCGAGCCGCTCAGGACGGTGGGCGCCGCGGGGCCCTGGCCAAGCCGACAGGAGGAAGGAGGAAGCTGATGTCCAGGCCCAGCTGCAAGAGCTGCTCCTCACTGGGGTGAGACACAGGAGGGAAATGAGGGGCCCATCTGGGACCCACTGTGACTGAAGATGGCGCTGTCCGAGAGGAAATGACATACAGTCAGGCGTCTGAGCGTGTTGGGGACTTGGGCCTTACACGATAAGGAACGAAGGCCTGTGATAAACCCTAAGGGGACCCCAACACCTCACACTGCTGACCCCACGTCCCCGTGTCCCCAAGGCCCGGTGTGCTGCTTGTCATCGGACAGAGAGGCAGCTGGTGTTTTCCAGAGACCCAGCATCGCCCGTCCCCGGCATCTTCTCACAGTGTGACGCTGACTCCACCACCGGAGGCCTCGCCTGTGTCCCTCCCGGGGTCTGGGTGAAGCGACGCCGCAGACCAGGGAGGCAGCGCAGGCCCAGTTGGCTCCCCCGGGCGCGCACCGTGGCTTCCGAGGCCACCGCTGCGGCGGGGCCGAACGGCCAGGCACGCCGTGCGGGACACAGGGGGCCAGAGGCGGGGCCGTCGCTGCCGGAAGGAGCCCTTCGCAGCCCAGCATGTGTCAACAAACCAGCGCGCGGCCCTGGCGAAACCACAGGCAGCAGGTTTCCCCGAAAGGAGAAGCTGTTAACCAAGAAGACGCCCAAGTCCGCCTCAGCCGCTCTCAGCCAACTTGGAAATGACTGACTGACTTCGCGGCCGTACTCCACGGGCTTCCCAGCACTGTCACTTGTGGGTGACAACGTGACCGTTGCCTGGCTGCCTTCCTGGGGACCTGAGGGTAGCGTTGCTGAGAACACCGCCGACCCTTCCCAGGAGCCCACAGAGGTCCGGTGGCGACCGCGTCGGGACAGGCTGGCGACTCTGTCCTCTGCGCTGTGTCTGCCCCCCTGTCCTCACACCTCAGAATCCACTTGGCTCTTCGCACGGACACACAGGCCGTTTAAACACGTCTGGTCCGAGGCTCTCAGCGGGTTCACCGGCCCTTGGGATCAGGCTAAGCTCTCTCTTCCTTTCTCCCCTCCGCTCTTCTACCCTCACCCCGGGCCTCCTCGGAAGCCCCCGAAGTCCGAGGCCCTGAGCTCTCCGGCCTCATCAGGACTGGAGCCCAGGCCAGGGTGTTTCACACAGGATGGCGACACCAGATACAGGAACAGCCAACGGCTTCGAAGACGAGCTGACCGGGCCCCCAAACAGTCCAAGACCATCCCCTGGAGAAACAGCTGGAACCTGTGGCTGGAGATAGGACCAGACGCCAGCCCTGCCCAGGGACCAGTCTTCATGGTGTCGCAGCTTGGCCACTCTCTGCACCAACTGCTGGCTCCCTTCAGCCAAGGCCAGACTCGGCTGAAGCCCCTGCGCCATCCCTGGTCCCTCGAGTGCCCTCTCTGTGGGAACCCCTGCACCCGCCATCTTTGGCCCAGGCTTCTTCCACCACCTCTGAGTCAGAAGGTCCTATCATCCAGTACCAGAGCCGGGGAACGTTTAAATCCACGGAGAAGTTCTGAGTGGAACACCGAGGCACTTCGTAGCTATGTGTTGAACAATTAAGGATCGATGCAATCCAGGCAGACAGAGAGCAGCCTGCAGGGGAGACTGGGAAGGGGTCCGGAGGTCAGAAGGGTCTCCACAGAGTAAGGGAAGCTCCCAGGCCAACAGCAGGCTGACGACAAACTTTTTTTTTTTTTTTTTTTTTTGCTTTTTGAGACAGGGCCTCACTTTGTAGTTC
Source organism: Thryonomys swinderianus (assembly GCA_004025085.1). Classification (NCBI taxonomy): domain Eukaryota; kingdom Metazoa; phylum Chordata; class Mammalia; order Rodentia; family Thryonomyidae; genus Thryonomys; species Thryonomys swinderianus. The sequence goes on from PVIC010009327.1 coordinate 44,781, forward strand.
AGGCTGGCCCTGAGCTCACTATGGTGCCCAGGCAAGCCGCCAAGAACTCAGCAATCCTCCTGTCTCTGCCTCCCGAGTGCTGGGATGACAGGTGTGAGCCACCACGTCCGGCATTGTGGTATGGGTGTTGATTGTTGGTGGGTGTGAGTCTCCACGCCCAGCATTATATGTGGTTACCAGGGATTGAACTCAGGACCTTGCGCTTGCGAGGCAGGCGCTGGAACCACTGAGCTAACCCTTCGGCCCATGGCGACAAACTTTAAGTGTGTCCCCCACGGCACCCATAGTTTGCTAGAGAATTGCTCCCTCCCTCTCTTTCCTTCCTTTCTTCTGTTTGGAAAAATCTGTATCCCAGATACAAACAAAGCTAGGAACATGAATGTGGAGGCCTGGGCAGAGGAGAAAAGGAGGAAGAGATATGCCCAGAGCTGTAGATTTGCCTGCGCTTCCTGGCAGCTGGGGCAAAAAGGGAAACAGGCAAGTTCCTCAGTTCTCCTTGCCAGAAAAGGGGAAGCGCACCAGCAGCAGGGAGCTGGCGCTTCCTGACAAAGGCTTCTGAAGAAGTCAGTGCTGAGTACTAGGCGCAGGATGTCCTGCCCTTGACAGGAGGCGGAGGCACAGGTGTGGCTGCCTCGTTTCTCTAGTAACAACTTCTTTGTTGACGGCTGCAGTCAGGAGCTTTGGGCGCACCCTGCCGGGGTTAGAGAGCCGAGCTGGGGTCCCTAAGCTGAGAACACTCTGAAAGGGCCACTTGCAGGCTCGCGAGGCCCTGCCTTCCCCAGGGCTGCGCCACTATGGAGGTCAGGGAAGGCCCCGGGGTCTGACGGGCCTGGGCGCTCTCCAGTCACTGCTCTCCCAGAGACACTCGCGGCACCCCAGTTCCCAGTGAGCCTTGCGGGGGGGCTCCAAAGCCGAGGCACTCAGGCCGGGAGGGTGGGTCAGGACGCCCTGGGCTGAGGTGACGCGAGGGAACCTGTCCCGGCTGCCGCACACATCGGCCCGCCACAAGCCCGGCTGGAGCCTTATCCATGACACAAGCATGGATCGAACACCCTGTATGCCGGGCTTGTCGGGCCACATCGGGCCACGCAGGCCGC
>PVIC010009328.1:0-28860 GCA_004025085.1 Thryonomys swinderianus
GGCTTGCCTGGGCTACATAGTGAGCTCAGAGCCAGCCTGAACTACAAAGAGAGACCCTGTCTCAAAAAGAAAAAAAAGAAAGAAAGAAAGGAAAAGAAAATTTTAAAATAAAATTGGGACCCTCTAGGCACACAATAAATTCAGGTCAAACCGACAATCTCTCCCCACCTCTCTGGCTTTTTTTTTTTGTGACAGAGTCTTGCTATATAGGTTAGGCTGCCTTGAACTTGCTATGTGTAGCCCAGGCTGGCCGTGAAGTCATAATCCTCCTGCTCCAGCTCCTGGGAGTGCTGAGGTTACAGGCCTGTGCCACTGTGTCTGCTGGAGCCCACTGTCTCGTGTCCATAATACAGACACGTGAGTGGTTTTGAAAACCAGGTTCAGAGGACTGGGGTGAGTGGTAGAGCAACTTGCTAGTATGTGTGAGGCCCTGAGTCCAATCTTTAGTATTGAGGAAAAAAAAAAAAAACAGAAGTGTTTTCATAAATTCCTTGGCAGTAACCCTGAGCTAACGAGAGTTAGTCAATTTTGCTGAAGAAATACTGATGCGTCTGAAGACAGGCTGTGGCCCTGACCTGTGTGCTCCTTGATACATGGCACCAGACCCAAGCAACCTTTTCCAAATCTGGAAAATTCTGCTGCAAAATGCCCGTTGTGGGCCGGAGGGTTAGCTCAGTGGTTCTGGCGCCTGCCTCGCAAGTGCAAGGTCCTGAGTTCGATCCCCGGTAACCACATATAATGCTGGGTGTGGAGACACGCCCACCAACAATCAACACCGCATACCACAATGCTGGACGTGGTGGCTCACGTCTGTAACCCCAGCACTCGGGAGGCAGAGACAGCAGGATTGCTGAGTTCGCAGCAGCTTGCCTCGGCTCCATAGTGAGCTCAGGGCCAGCCTGAACTACAAAGCGAGACCCTGTCTCAAAAAGCCAAAAAAAAAAAAAAAAAAAAAATGCCCGTTGTCCCCAGAGCAACCCTCCTAGCCCCAGTCCTGGGCCCTGAACCCAGGGCCTTTGCTCTGCATTCCACCCCAGCCCTTTTTATTTTTATTTATTTATTTGGGGGCGCTGAGACTGTGTCTCCCGATGCCGTTTAACCTGGCCTCAAACTCACAGCAGCCCCCTGCCCAAGCCTCTGGAGTGCTGGCACCACCGTCCCCAGCCATCTTTATTTTTTGAGGTAGGGTCTTACTAAGTTGTTAAATTGCGTGAAATTTTCGACCCTCCCACTTCAGCCTCCCAGGTGCTTGAGTAAGGGGTGTGCAACCCAGGCCCAGTTCCAGAGAGCTCCTGACGGGGGGGGGGGGGGGGGGGGGGGGGGGGGGGGGGGGGGGGGCGGGGGCGCTGGGCGGGGCCCCAGAGGTCACCGTGGGGTCTCCCGTGGCCCAGCGCTTCTCACCTGCGGCAGGATGTGCTGCGTGTGGTGTACCCAGTTGGCCAGCGAGTCGACTAGCTCGAGGACGGGGATGCCCTCGAAGTCGGGGTTCTCCTCGAAGGAGTCGCGCCCCGCGCCGCCCTCGTCTTCCGCGTCGCCCTCCTCCTCCCCAAACTGGTAGAAACCGAGCGGGCTGACGTGAGTGGCGGCCGAGATGCGCGCGATCTGGGCGCGCAGGTAGTTGGCCTCGTTGCCCGGGAAGGGCGGGAAGCTGACGACCGGCGCGTCCAGCTGGCCGGTGAAGAACTTGCGGATCTTCCGCGCGCACACGATCTGCGCCGGCGTCACGTGGGGCAGCCGCGTCCACGGCCGGCCGGGCTCGGTGCACACGAAGTACAGGTACTTGTTGGTGCCCGTGCGGCTGTCCTCCCTGGGGATGACGGGCGGCGGCCTCCACTGCGGCTTGGGCAGCACGTCCACCACCTTCTCCTCGTCCTCCTCACCGCCGTGCGGCTCCAGCGCCTCGCTGCCTCCCAGCAGCGTCTCCTCCGCCTCCTCCTCCTCGCCCTCCTCCACGCCCCCGCGGAGCTCCACCTCGGCCACCAGGTAGTTGCGCCTCAGCCCCAGGATCTTGCCCCAGAAGCGGCACGTCTGCATGGGCTGCTGCTCTGCCAGCTGCTGCAGCGCCAGGAAGATGCGGAAACTCTCGTCGGAGCTCAGCCCCATGCCGGCCTGCTCCAGGTGGAAAGCCGACTCCATGATGTTGGGCACCGCGGCATCCATCTGCGGGGAGCGGCCGGTGAGGGTGAAGGGGAGAGAGCCTAGGGCCTGCTCTCTCGCCAGGGACTTCCGCGGTCAAAGAAGTCAGTGCCTGTTAGCTTGGCATGGGAGGCTGAGGCAGGAGGATCATGTGAGTTCCAGGCCAGCCTGGGGTGCATGGTTGCGTTCAAACCAAGAGCCTGATTACACAGCAAGACCATAACTCAAAATCCATGCACACCCACACACACCCCCCCCACACACACCTCCAAAACAACAAATAGGTTGTCCTAACTCTGGAGGGACAGTTTTGGAAGTCAGCGGTTGGAGATCAAGGCGCTAATAATTTGATATTTTTTTTTGACACTTGTGAGAGAGAATCTGTTTTATGCCGCCTCCTGCTTTCTGGCATTGCTGACCCTTTTTGGTACCCCTTGGCTTTCACAGCATCCCCTGATCTCTGCTGCGTGGGTGTGGCCTCTCCCACCAGTTTCCTGTGGTACTTACAGTGCTACTCAGGACTGGGGTTTGAACCCGGGAAGCATCAAGATACACCCTGAGTCTTTTTTAAATTTTGAGACAAGGTCTCACTAAACTGCCCAGGTGGGCCTCAAACTTGAGATCTTTCTGCCTCAGCCTTTTAAGTAGTAGTAGTAGGAATCTGCCCAGTGCCTTCTGCCTTTTTTTTTTTTTTTGAGACAGGGTCTCGCTTTGTAGTCCAGGCCAGTCCTGAGTGCACTATGTAGCCCAGCAAGCCTAGAACTCAGCAATCCTCCTGCCTCTGACTCCTGGCATTACAGGCGTGAGCCACCATGTCTAGCATTTGAGGTATGTGGTACTGATTGCCAGTGGACATGAGCCACCATGGCTGGTATTGTACATGGTTACCGGAATTGAACCAGGGACCTTGCGCTTGGTAGGCAGGCGCTGACTGGGCAACTAGAAAGCTCTTCTTTGTAAAATAAAATAAAATAGCAAAAGATAGGGCCGGAGGGTTAGCTCAGTGGTTCCGGCACCTGCCTCGCCAGCACAAGGTCCTGAGTTCGATCCCCGGTAACCACATATAATGCTGGCCGTGGAGACTCACACCCACCAGCAATCAATACCACATACCACAGTGCTGGGCGTAGTGGCTCACGTCTGTCATCCCAGCACTCGGGAGGCAGAGGCAGGAGGATTGCTGAGTTTGAGGCTTGGCTGGGCTACATAGTGAGGTCAGGGCCAGCCTGGACTACAAACGAGACCCTGTCTCAAAAAAATAAAAAAAGATGGGGCTGGAGATTTAGCTCAGTGGTTCCAGCGCCTGGCTAGCAAGTGCAAGGTCCCTAGTTCGATCCCTGGTAACCATGTACAACAATAACGGGCATGCTAACCCACACACACCAGCAATCAGTACCACATACCACAAGTGCTGGATTTGGTGGCTCACGCCTGTTATCCCAGCACTCGGGAGGCAGAGACAGGAGGATTGCTGAGTTGAGGCTTGCCTGGACTACATAGTGAGCTCAGGGCCAGCCTGAACTACAAAGCAAAAGACCCTGTCTCAAAAAAAAAAAGCAAAAGATGGCTCAGCACTCTTCGGGTTCATTCCTCCATATTGCAAAAAAAAGGAGGGGGCAGTAAATTACATCTGCAATGATGTAATTTATTGCTAAAATCATGTTGGTGAAAAACTCAATATTGAATTTAGGAGGGCATATTCCACCCCTGACACTATTACTGTAACACTGAATAACAGTTGTACCATCTGATGTGCAAGGTTTGTCAAGAAGCATACTGAGCATTCTGCAGGAGTAGCGGCCTGTGTCACAGTAGCCTCTCCACCACTCGGGGTTCCCCTCTTGACAGCCCACGAATGGTACAGCTGGACTCAGACATACACTGTCCAGGGTTTTGTTTGTTTTTGTTTCTGTTTCCGAGATGGGGTCTAGTTCAGGCTGGCCTTGAACTTGATGTGATCCTCCTGCATCAGCCTCTCCAAAGTACATACAATGCAAGTGTATACCATCCATGCCCAGGAAAAAAAAAAAAATGGAGACAGTCTTTCCATTCTTTAGCCCAGGCTGGTCTCGGACGGGACTGTCCTGCCTCAACAGCCAGAGCGCTGGGATTACAGGCATGCATCACCAGGCCTCCTGGACCAGTTCTCCAAAGTAAATGGAGCTGATCAGCTTTACCTCTGCTCCAAGGCCTTGCAGTGCCCTAGCTGCGGCAGAAGACAGCCCAAGTCCCTGGCCCCCCCCACTCTGCGGGCCTCACACAAACACAAGCCAAGACGAGTCACTTTGGCTGCCGCCTCAGCACACCTGCGACCTATGCCCCCTACCCCAGTGCACCCCAACTCCCACCCACCCGCTCACCATCTCCTCCTCCACCTCCTGCTCGCGATCTCCGCCGCCACCCCGGATGAACATCGCCCTCTGCTTCTCTGCCATCTCGTAGGTGGGCTGCATCTCAGGGTCGTCCCGCAGTGTGTCCAGCTTGCGGTGGAACCACTCCCACTGCGTGGTGCGGTTCAGAGACTCCAGGATGGACAGGGGCTCCTCGGGCCTCTGGTTCAGGATCTTGGTCAGAAGGTTCACCAGGTGCTCGTACCTGCCTCACAGGGGAGCGGGGTGGGGGACACACACAGCACTGGCTCAGCTTCCTGCCACCTGCGTACCTGGGTCTGTATCTGATGATGAGGACACAGGAGAGGACAGAGACAGGGTCCCTGCCCCGGGGGTGCTAGTGAGATTCTGATCATTAGCACAGACAATAATCAAACAGGTGGGATATTCAGGGTGTCAGGCACTGGCTATAACTTCTTTGCTTTGTTTTCTGAGACAGGGTGTGGTTCAGGCGGGCCCGAGGGGGATAGGCCCTGTGACATTCAACCAGTCCAATGTAATCTTGCTACCAGAATTTAAGGACACAAAGAGAAAAGAAAATCTGGCTGAAACCCTAAGCAAAATGAAGTTGTATATCAACTGAAGCTTCACAGAGCACACTAGTGCCACAAGAGCACGTCACCAGGTGCGCTCACTCTGCTCAGTGACATCAGACACACCCAGGGTGGCAAACACACCCCCCAGACTCTCTCCTCGTCTTCAGGTGACCTGTGACCATGCTGGCAATGGCACCCAGCAGTTTCTGAAAATTATATCCTGTGATTGAACTAGGTTAGCAACAGAATGCGGGCTGCACTGACAAAAAATAAAATCAATCCGAATTAATACATGCCCTCTGAAGGAGGTATATATAACGTCACCTCAGAAGGTACAGGAAAAGTCTTTGTAGTTACAGAAAAAACTTGTAACACACTAGGAATAGAAGATATATTCACCAGGCATAGTGGCGCATGCCTATTAATGCCAGTGCTCAAGAGGCTCAGGCAGAGGATCTCTGAGAGTTCAAGGCCAGCCTGCATTACAAAGTGAGACCCTGTCTCAAAAAAAAAAAAAAAGCAGTGATGATTGAACCCAGGGCCTCATATCCTAGGCAACTCTCCACCAGTGAGCTACATCCTAAAATAATTTTTATTCTTTTTTATTTTTTGTGGTATCAAGGATCCAACTCAGGACCTTGCACTTGCCAGGCAAGTGCAGTGGCACTGAGCTAAATCTCCAGCTCCTAAGATCATGTTCATAATCTTGGAGTGACCACCAGGAATTGACAGCTTGTACCAAATATAATGGTGAACAATAGTATTTTTCCCTATGACTGTGAACTCCAGTGCCTGCTGTTACAGTTCATATGTACATGTTATCCCAAGTCCTCATGCCCTCAGCATATTTTGTTTTTCAATACAGGGTCTCAGTCCTCTTGCCTCAGCCTCCCAAGTGCTGGGATTCCAAGAGTGGGTGGGCCACATTACCGGGTACATGGGGAGCTTTTTTTTTTTTTTTTTGAGACAGGGTCTTGCTTTGTAGTTCAGGCTGGCTCTGAGCTCACTATGTAGCCCAGGCAAGCCTTGAACTCAGCAATCCTCCTGTCTCTGCCTCCTGAGTGCTGGGATGACAAACGAGCCACCACACCCACCAGCACTGTGGTATGTGGTGCTGATTGCTGGTTGATTGTTGATGGGCGTGAGTCACCACGCCCAGCATTGTATGTGGTTACCGGGATCAAACTCAGGACCTTGCACTTGTGAGGCAGGCGCTGGAACCACTGAGCTAAATCTCCGGCCCCCATGGGGAGCTTTTGAAAGGTGACTGGATTACGGGAGCAGTCTTGGTCAGGAGAGGCTGGGCACTGAAGGTATGACTTGGAAGGCCACATTGCCCACCCTGGCTCTTCCCTTGACTCCATTCCCAGTTGCCATGAAGTGAGCAGGTTTCCTCCACCAGGCCCTTCCATCATCCCTTCCTGGCTGAAGGCAACTAACTGTAGACTAAAACGTGGGGCCAAAGTAGAACTCTCCTCCTTTAATTTGCTGGTATTGGGTGTTGAATCTCAGTAATGAGAAAATAACTAAGCTTTTTTTTTTTTTCTGAAGGTATTTGTTTTATCCACTTCTGTTTAATGACCTTCTGGAGGTACAAGCCAAAGCAATAAGACATGAAAAAGGAAAGATAGAAGAATTGGAAAGAACAAAAAATGTCATTGGGCCGGGTGTGGTGGCTCACGCCTGTAATCCCAGCACTCGGGAGGCAGAGACAGGAGGATTGCTGAGTTCGAGGCTTGCCTGAGCTACATAGTGAGCTCAGAGCTAGCCTGAACTACAAAGCAAAACCCTGTCTCAAAAAAAAAAAATGTCATTGGGCCAGAGATTTACCTCAGTGGTTCTGGCACCTGCCTCGCAAGAGCAAGGTCCTGAGTTCGATCTCCAGTAACCACATACAATGCTGGGTGTGGAGACTCACACCCACTAGCAATCATTACCACATACCACAGTGCCAGGCATGGTGGCTCACGCCTGTAATCCCAGCACTCGGGAGGCAGAGACAGGAGGATTGCTGAGTTCGAGGCTTGCCTGGGCTACATAGTGAGCTCAGGGCCAGCCTGAACTACAGAGCAAGACCCTGTCTCAAAACAAATTAAAAAAAAAAAAAAACGAGACCCTGTCTCAAAAAAAAAAAAAAAAAGTCATAGCTTGCAGATCCTATGATTGAAATGTGTGCCCGTTTGGGAGGGGGAGCTCCTGGCATGTCAGGGATACAGAGAGAAGGTTCAGTACTGACTGGAGTACAGTAATGGCTGTCAGGCATTTGACAGCAATGTTGAACCCTCACAACCAAGACCCCACTATATAGACAAAGAAACTGAGGCATAGAAAAGGCTGAGGTCAGAAGGTCAGTGGTGGCACTGTTAGCATTTGAAGCCAACTTGGTCCCATTGAAGAGCATGTATATGTAAAACTGTCTGCTGCTATGTAGAGACCAATTTTGTCAGGTTTTCTGTTTCTTATGGTGCTGGGGATGGAGCCCAAGGCTTCACCGCCCTCTAGGGTAGCACACTACCACTGAGCCATATACTCCCCTACCAAGCCCTTTTTAATTTTTTTGCTAAACTGGCCAGGCTGGCCTTGAACTTGTGCACCTTCCCGCACTTCCAAATGAGGGCAGGTTCTGAGCAGGGAGAGGAGGGATCAGCTTCAAGTTTAGCAAGATCCATGGTCAACCTCACTTCCTCCTCTCCCCCTGCCCCTCCCCTTCCCCTGGCTCTTTTCACACCTGCCCACTCACTGTCCCTCAAGCACACCAGGTCTCTGAGCCACTGCATGTGCCCTTCCCCATTCCTGGACCCCCCCCGCCCCGTTACCTGCAAAGGGCTCTTACTCCTGACTCAGGCCCTGATTAACATATACTCCCTGTCCTCCTGAACCTCCTTCCTTTTTTTGGTGGTTCTGGGGATTGAACCTAGGGCCTTCAGACTGAGTTACATCTTCAGCCTTTCAAAAATTTTTCATTTTTGTTAATTTTCCTGGGCTGGACTCAAACCTATGATCCTCTTGCCTCAGCTTCCCAGACTGCCTGGGATTATAGGCGTGAACCACCACCCCTGGCTTCCCCTGCCATGCATTGTGTTTACTGTCTATTTTCTCTCTAGAATGTGGGCTTCACAAGTCTCCCATGGAGACTGGGAGGTATTTTGTGACCACAGCTAAGGGGCTCCTTCCTCAGACAGGAAGTTTGGAGGGAACTGGCCCAAGAAGCTGCACCAGGGCTAGAATCCTGGCTCTGTCATATTTTAGCTATGTCATCTTGGATAAGTGACCTGACATCTGGAGTTGTCGCCTTTGTGGAATATGGAAAGAGGGCATGAGAACTAGGCATGTGAGAAATGCCAGCAATGGCTGGCATGTCTTCCCGACACCTAGCCAGTGGGAAGCCCAGGGCAGCCCCCTCTCTTAGTTAAGACCCCAGAGTTGGAGGTTGGGTTTGGGCTAGGCCCCTTCCTGCCTGGGTGCCTGCCTCCCGCTCCCTGCCCCTCTCACAGGCTAAGGTCGGAGCCCACGCTGGTCTGCAGCAGGTAGGCCTTGGCATTCTGCACCGCCAGCTCCTGTGGCTGAGGCTCAGGCACTTCGGCGCCGTAGTGCAAGAAGCCTTGGTTGGAAAGCGAGAAATGCGGGAGCACAAGCTCATCCCTGACGTAGGGGCTGTGCGGGTTGGCTGGCCTCAAGTACTGTTCTTCCCTGTGGTAGCTGTCGAATTGGCTCAGGAAGCTGGTCCCCAGAGTGGCAGTGGACTCCAGCAGCTGCGGCAGCATCAGGCTGGTGGTGTGCTCCCCGGCCAGGGTCCTGCCGTCCTCCATGTAGGCTTGGGTCCGGACCTCCGAGGGGAAGCCCAGCTGTTCTATGTGGCCCACGGGGACCACCCCGTCCGAGAAGGTCTGAGACATCTGCCAGCCCCCATTTTCAGGTGGCCTGGCCCCCTGAGCCCAGCTGGGGCCTTGCTGACTGGCCTGCTGCTGGGACAGCAGCATCTGCGGAGCCTCTTCCGGGACGACATGTTGGGCCTGACTAGGCCGCTGATCGGAGCCCTGGAAGCTCCCCCGGCTGGAGTACCACCTGGAAGGGGGCTCAGAGGGGTCCCCCATGGCTCCAAAGAGGGGTACGGACTTGTGGGACAAAGGCTTGCAGACAGGCAGGCCGGGCCGGGCGCCCACAGGCACGCCTCAGACAGCCGCTCGCCGAGCCCTGAAGGACCGGGGAGGAGGTCCGTTATGGGGGGTGGTCACCGGCGAAAGCCGTGTCTACGCAAGCGCGCCCCGCGAGTCCTCGGCCCGGTGGCTGGCAGAGACCAGACAATGGAAAGCCCAGAGTGCCACCTCTTTTATTTACTTTTAAGGCAAGGCTCCGCTGGCCAGCCCCCCACCCCCGGCTCGGTCAGCTGTTCCCTTTGGTCTCAGGGTCCCCGGTGTCCTCTGTGGCTGGGCTGGGCGTCTTCACAGCGGCCTCTTCCCCCGCGGGGGCCAGAGTCTGCGGGCTCCGTTCCTCCTTGCCGGGCAGCCCGCTCACTGCTGCCTCCTGGTGGCAGGAGAAGGTAAAGGGTGGTGGTTCCAGAGCGTGGTCCCACCTCCAAGCCCCTGGCACCCCACGTGACTGTACCCCGGGACTCAAGCCTTCCTTTGTAGCTCCGGTCGTCGCCCCTACCTTGGGCAGGGGTCCCTCGAGACTAGAGTCCAGGAGCGCGGCCTCAGTCAGGCTCGAGTCCTCATCCATGCTGATGAAGATGGCTGGTGTCTCACACTCGGGCCCCTCCTCCCGGAAATCCATGGTCTCCTCGGGTGGGGGAGGACCCGGGCGGGCAGAGGCTGAGGCTGGGGCTCCCACACCCCCAGGCTTCAGCTTCTGTTCCTCCTCCAGCTGCCGCTTCAAGGCCTTCTCCTGGGCCAGCCGCAGGCCGATGAGGTCCTGAGGGGGTCGGGGGACCGGGGCCGGGGCCAGAGCCAGGGGCTCCAGGTCGTCCTGAGGTAGGAAGGCGCACACAGCGGTTCTGGGGATATCTCAGAGGAGGGGGACAAGGAAACACAGAGACCACCCTGGCCTGGAGGGCAGCTTTTCATGGTGGACGCCGGGACACTTGTCCCCACCCCACACCCTGCTCAGCATATACTCAGACAGAGGTGTATCAGGAAGCTGGGGCCGGGGGAGGGGCCAGCCCGCGGGGTGAGCGCGGGGCCCTCACCTCTTCCAGGGGGCCGGCGGGGGCCTCCTTGGCCTCTGGCTCCTGCTTGCCACTGGCCTCCAGGATGGTCATGATGGAGTTAGGAATGTGTGCTTGCTAGGTGAAGAACAGGAGGGCGCTGTGGAGAGCCCCGGGATGCCCCATCCCGGACCCCTGGCCCTGCTTCTGTGGCAGGGCAGGACTGCCCTGAGCCACCCTCAAGTACCTGGTGGGGCGTGAAGGAGCGCACGTGGGCCAGCAGGGGCTCCCGGAGCTCGGGGCACTTGTCAAAGACCGCTCCCAGCTGCTGCGGCGGCAGCTGCAGGATGACCTGGAAGCTCTGGGGCTTGGTGCGCTGGCAGCACTTGATGAAGCCCTCCCACACCTTGGGGTACTTCCACACCTGCCGGGCGGGGGAGAGTCAGGAGGGGGCACAGGCAGCCCCCAGCCCCAGGGAGACATCGGCAGTCCCAACATTCAAGAATCCTGTGGGCCCCTACAGCCCTGACCAACCTCCGAAAGCCTCTGCTTCCCCATTCAGGCAGCTGGGACTTCGGGAAACTTGTAAAAGGGGCAGAAAACCCAGGGTCTCCTTCACGCCACCCCTTCACTAAGGCTCTCACGGCTGGGCCCCAACTGTACTCCTCAAGTATCTATCAATAGCAGCCTCCAGAGGGCGACACTGGTCTTGTTAAAGAGGCAGAGGAGGTGCAGGAACTTGTGCAGGGACACATTAAGACGGGCAGAAATGATAGTTGAACTCAGGTCTGTCCCACTCGGCCTTGGGCCTCTGTGCCAGATGTCACAGAGTAGCCACGGCTGGGCCGAACCGCCGAGCTTTGCGGCAGGATCTGTCCTATTGGTATTGTGGGTGTCCTGAACTGGACTGTCTTCCAGCTGGCACGCTGGTAGGGACGAGGTGCTGCTGTGCTGACCCCTGAAGCCCGTGTTGCCCCTCCACTCAGCCCCCCTCCCCACCCCGTGGCCACACTGCACTGGTGTTTTGTCCAGGGAATGTTGGGGTCCCACCTAGTCTGTCCTCAGTGTAGCCGGCCACTATCTGTTGGGCCAGGCAGTTACCTGCTTCATGATGAGGCGGGACAGGATGTTCATGACGAAGCCCCCCAAGCGGGGGTACATGGTCAGGGACTGGATGACGGTCCTCATGAGCAGCATGGGCAGGGGGCTCTGCTCCATCAGCTGCTGCATCACCACGGCGAGCACCTCTGACGTGTACACATTGCGCTCCGCAAAGCACAGGTTGGTGGCTGCGAGGCGGAGAGCAGCCTGTGGTCCTCTACACCTGCTGCTACACCCCCACCTGGAAGCTTCTGCCCACTGCTAAGGCCAGGGCACCAGGCATTCTGACAGCAGGAGGCTGGAGAGGCTGCTCTGGCCTGGGGGGTAGCAGGAGTCCCGTGCGGCTCACGAGGAAGAGCAGCTGCAGACTTCTCTGGTCCCCACCAGGGGCTGGGCATGGGGGAATGACAGCCGCCGACAGAGCTCGGCACCTGGCACCAGGCTGGTACCACACATATACCCCAGGCCAGCCGCGGTCTGCTCCCCCAGAAGAGGTGGCAGAGCCCTGCCTTCTCCGAAGTCCCTATTCCCCAAACACCAGTTGCCATGTGAGTCCATCAACCAGGAAATCTTTATTGAGCCAAGAGAGGGCCCTAATTCTGGAGAAGATAGTGGAGAATTGGGTGGGGTGGTCTCATAATGAACAGGGGGGACCAGAGAGAGAAGGAGAGGCATCACAGGTAAACAGAGGGAAGAGAGTCGACCCACTAAAGAAGCACCCACCTCTCTTCCAGCCCGGGAGCCCTGCGTCCAGCCTGCTGGCCACTAAAGAGCACCGGCCCTTCTTGATCCCCCAGGCCTCCCACTCGGCCTCTAATCCACTCTCCAAAGCTCAACCTTTCCCTCCTTCGAGGGCAAGGCCAGATTCCCAGTCCACGTGGGCAGCCTGACACCCTCGCTTGGCCAGGACCTCTCCGACCGGCCCAGGGTCAGTTCAGCTGGCCCAGCCCTGGCCTCCGGTTCCTCGCCCCCACTCACTCTTCCGGCTCCTGGGGTGGCTCCTCGGCAAGGGGCAAGCCCCGCCTCCAGGCCAGCTCAGGCTGCCCCTCACAGCTGTGGGTCACAGGTCTGCCCTTCCAGTCACCACTGTCCAGGGCCAGCTCGGCTCACTGCCTGGACTGTGAGGCCTGGGCTTCTGGGCTGTGCTGTCACTGTCCCTGCTGCGACCCCAGCACCACCCAGTACAAGACTGAGCCAAGGTGCTCAGGGAGTTTTCTTGACTGCCAGACAGATCAGAGCTGTTATGGAGGGCAGGAGATCATGAGGAGGGCACAGAGCACGGCCCTGGACCACAGCCTCCAGATCTTTTTCTCCTTGCTGTTTCTACACTAGATCTGGGGGGAACCGAATGGTGGGGAGCCAGGGCTGTGAGGCACAAGACAGGATGGGATTTCTCAGTCTGGTTCGAACAGCGGGCACTAGTGCAGCCAGAAGTCACCAGGGCGGGGTGCAGATGAGCCTGCAGAAGTGGTGACAGGCCCAAGTGTGCCAGAGCAAGGTGGGAGGTGAAGAGTGTGCCCTGCTGCCACCTCCGGGGGCCCCAGGGGCCCTTTTCTCTCCCTTCCTCCTGTGGGAGAGCAGGACTTCCACTTTGGACCCAAGAACGGCCTTAGCAGGGGTGGCTGTGTCTGCAAAGCCCCCAGACCATGCCCAGACCACATGTGCACAAAGGATTCGCACCTTGTGGGGCAGCACCTTGCTCAGTGCTTCTAAGGGGTCTGGAGGGGTTGGGGTGTGGCTCTGTGGCAGGAGGCCTTAGGTCCCACAAAGACAGGGAAGAAGGGACCAGGGGCCCAAGACCATAGTCCTGGATGACAACCTATGAGACCCTTCTCTCCTGCTGCTCCTCCACTAGAGCCTGGCACCTCCTCATGTCACCCTGGCATAAGCGCCCGACCTGAACTGAGAAGTTGCTGAGATCCTGCTGGAGTGCCAGCTAGGGAGAAGCCAGGCAAAGCTAGAAGACACAAAGTGGATGTACAGAGAGCAAGGCCCCACCCAAGAGGAGTCAAAGGACAGTATTCTTCAGAGCAGAGAGCCACAGCCTGGCCTCCACCTCCTGATCCTGAGAGCTGAAGGCGGTGGCTTCTCAGGGGAGATGGCGCCAGGACAAGGGCGCACACAGGAGTCAGAACCTTTAACTTGGGTCTATTTTAGTTCAGTGTTTTCCATCACAGAGCTTAGCTTCTGTGTGGCCCTCAACAAGTTACTTAACCTCCCTGAAACTCTGCTTCCTGTCTGCAAGTCAACAACCTACTAGCAGTGTGACAGGATCAGCAGGAGCAGGAGCAGGACTGTGGCACTGCGGGGAGCTGCCTGGTCTCGCAGCCGCCTCTCGGGCCTGTGGCTACAGGGCTGCTGGTGCCCAGCGCCTGACTGCTGGGTGAGGCTCTGATCAGGGCTCAGCTGCCCTCTGCTTCCCTTTGTCCCTGTGGCTAGGGCACAAAGGGTGGGGGGGAAGCACCCTCATCTCTGAGGTGCCCCAAGTGGGCACACGGGCTTTGAAAGGCAGGGCCTGTGAGGAAGGGGCTGGGTGGGGCTCAGGACAGGGCTGCAGGGAACATGGTCTTCCACGTGGCAAATTCCAGTGGGGATGCGGGTGGCCACAGCCAGGGCAGGACGCCTCACCTTTGATGATGGATTTCATGTCACACTTCACTGAGTCGATGTTGTGCAATGCAATCAGGAGCTCTCCGGGATTCAAGGGGGACAAAGCTGAATTCCCTTCACCTGCAGCAGACAGTGGTGGGGTGGGGGAGAAAGTATGGAGGCCTAACAGAGGGGTCCACATTTCTCCTTCAAAATTTTGTTTCTGACAATGTCAGACAAAATGCCCCTACCCCCAACCTGAGAGATCTGTGCAGGATCTGAAGAGGGACAGGTACCCAGGCTGGGAGCTTGGATACATGGTGAGACACAGCTGAGACACCACGGGGAAGAGGGCAACTCCTCTCCCCATACAGCACCTCCTTGGGGAAGGAAAATGCTGGCCAGGCCCAGTTGGCCCCTGGCAGGGAGGGCACACCACCTACCATGCTGGGTGCCCAGCAGGCGGTTGAAGACCTCCTTCACCACGATGGGGTTGAGTTTGATGAGTTTAGGCAGGGCCTGGATCACCTCTTTCTACAGGGAGAGGGTGGGGGGGGCACTGTCAGATGTACCCCACCACCTTCCCACCAAGCACTGCCTACTCACCCTGAGAGCTTCCCAAGGCCACTCAGGCTGGGGTCCTCCTCATCCCCCTCCAGGTCCTGCCCAGGTCCCCACCACCCCTGCCCACAACACCCCTCAGGCACAGAGGACTTGGGGTGCTACACCCCACATCCTGGGACAGCAGCACAGCAGCAGTTCCACACAGGCCTCGAGATGACATGTATCTACCTACATGTGTACACATGTAGGTCACAGAGAGGCTCCCGGCAGGGAGGGAGCTAGGGCTCTGAGAGGACAAGTGACCTGCTCCAAACCAGAGGAGGGTGAGGCAGGCCTGCCCGGCAGCCCAGTGCAGCTTCGGAAGGGACCTGCTGCTCCCGCCCTCCCATCCCACTGCGCCTGGCAGGGCAGCCAGGCAGCAGCCTACCTTCTCCAGCCCATTCAGGACTGGGATAAGGAAGCGGACATCAGGCAGCCGCTTGTGGTAGAGGTCCCGGACCCGCTTCACCAGCTCTGGGGAGGGCGGGACTGCGGGGACAGAAGCAGGAGGTGGAATGGGGGCAGGGGGTTGGGCAGGGAGGGTGCGGGGGACCACACAGAGGGAGGGGGTGGGGTGGGCAATGAGAGGGTCAACTTAACATCAGCAGAGACTGCTGCCCATTTCTCCCAAGCAATTGGTGCCACACTGCTCTAGATGGAGAAACAGAGGCCCAGAGAATGGAGACAGGCACCACCCTCTAGGAAGCCAGCAAGGGTCAGCCAAAGTGAAAGATGGGGGTGCCTGGGCACCTTTATCTGTGAGGCTGTGCAGACATCGGGTGACCAGTGTCTCCGCCCCCTTGGGGCAGTTTTCCACCAGCAGGAGCAGCTCTGGTGAGTTCATGCCCATTCCTCGGATCTAGAACAGAGGTCAGGAGGCGATGAGGGTGAGGGCTGGAGGAGGCCAGGGTGGCCGCGGGGGTGAGAATGGGGAGACCTGGGCATGAGGGGGCGCAGCATCATGTCTCAGGCAGGACTTGCTCAGCCCACAGCCCTCCTGTACTGCCCTCCCGAGCGGGCCAGCTCTCTGCCATCTCCAACCTAAGGACTTTGGATGCCCAGCCGAGGCCTCACTCCTCGGGGAGGCCTTCCTGGCTCCCATGGCTGCTGTCACTACAGCCTGGCTGACTGCCCAAACTGAGGCCCCACCTGCTGCCGCTCCCCAGACCCCCTCCCTGCCCAATGTCGGGCTGTGAAGGAAATCCAGGTGCGGGGGCTCTTGTCTGCTAACTGCAGTTGGCTCCTCTTGAAAACGGCCAACCCCAGACTCCATCTACAACTGCCTCTGACCAGTCAGGAGTTTGCTTCACCTAGAGTCCCATTTCACAGATAAGGAGACCATCAAATCTGGGAGGCAGAGATGTGGGGATTAGCATGGCATTCTCTCCCTTTTTGTTGGAAAACGTCCATGATTTTCTAAGTCAGTGGCAGAGCAGTTTCCAACCCAGCCACAGCAGAGGCAGACACTGCACACTGACGCTGCTGGACTGTTGCTGCAAGCTGCCTGAGTGAGCTCGGTGAGCCAGGGGAAAGGGAAAGAGGGACCTCTCTTCTGCAGACAGCCGAAGATCCCCTCTGGCTACACAGGAGGGCCAGCGCACAGTAGTGCCACGGACACTGATGTGTGTGAGTTCAGACTCCCCCAACTGCAGGACGGATTATCCCCTGGATTGTACTGAGGGCCCAAGGTCACAGGGAGAATGAAGGTCTGTCCAACCCCAGGCTCCTAGCTGCCAGGCCACCAGACTGGGGGTGACACGAGGAGTATCTAGAAGCTACAGGGGTGATGATCCTTTGTGTTTAGCAAACACTGAAGTGGAGGCCCCCAGGAAGGGACTCCGGCTGGAGACTCAGCCTGCCTGGGGCCCTGGTAGCTCAGGGGCCTCACCGGCTGCTCAATGACCCTCAGCACCGTCCGCTTGATGTCAGCAATGGCCTCGGTGTACACGGCGGCCAGTTCATGGATCAGCTTGTGGTTCTGAGGCAGGAGGGCCAGGTACAGGTACAGACACTGCTTCACTGTCTCCTCGGTCCAGGGTGCTGCCACCTCTGATGGGCAGGATGGGCATCAGGCCACCCCACTCCCCAGAGGCGCAAGACTGGGAAGGGGCATGGGCCTGGACCCCACCTATGGCTGCATCCGACCAGCCACAGCAGAAGGGCCCCCATCAAGTGTGAGCTGGCCCTGACCCTCTCCAAGTCTTCCTACAACTGCCCCTTGGCTTCAGGATAAACCCCAGCTCTTCATCTATCTGCCAGGGTTGTAGGGGCCAGTACGAGCCCAGCAGCCAGCCTGGGCCTGGCCACCACACCTGACACTTCTTCCAGTGCCCAAGGCACCACTTTAGAGCCTTGTGCGGCCGTCTCTGTGGCCTGGATCACGAGTTCTCCTCACACAGCCCTGGGTCTCTCATGCCAGAGGAAGCCTAATGGTGCCAGGCTGGGCTTCCCCGCAGCCCAAGCCTTCCATTTAGGACCTGTCAACATGGGGCCCAGGGCTCCCTGTCTGGTTCTGGAGGACCCAGGGCTCTGTAGAGGGACAGGCCTGAGAAGGCTCCCTGGAGCCCACTGGCCAGCCCTCCTTGGCCTCTGGGTCCCCTGTGGAATCCTCAGGCTAGGCCAGCTGCCCTCCCGGGCAGCGGGCAGGGCTGTGTGCATCCCAAGCACCTGTGTCCTTGTCGGCCCCAAAGAGCACGGAGGGC
The DNA here is from genome assembly GCA_004025085.1 of Thryonomys swinderianus. Taxonomy (NCBI): domain Eukaryota; kingdom Metazoa; phylum Chordata; class Mammalia; order Rodentia; family Thryonomyidae; genus Thryonomys; species Thryonomys swinderianus. The sequence goes on from PVIC010009328.1 coordinate 17,201, forward strand.
GGGTTGGGGTGCACCAAGAGCTGCAGGTAGTTGAGGGCAAATTTCTCCACATACTCGCGCAGCTGCTCCTTCTCATACATGCGCTTGATGAACAGCAAGGCCTGGGAGCGCACCTGGGGGCAAGCGCTGGGTGAAGCAGCCCTGCTGAGAGGGGGTCTGCCCCTCACTCATCCCCACCACCTTGAGGCACACGGTCCTTCCCTCGGTTCCTCAAAAGCAACACCGCTTGCCAGGGCTCCCCACTGCCTGGTGAGCTAGCACTGGCTAAGCCCTGCTGTCTTGGGCACCGCTCTGTCTCCCAGCAGCAAGGCCAGGGCCAAAAGGGCACTGTGCAGGCCCACTGAGCACACTGGCAGCCACAGCAGCTGCCACCCACCCACTCGCTCCCACCTCAGGCCTTGGCTCACAGATCCCTCCTCCAGGAAGCCTTTCCTGAGCCACCTCCCCTGCCATCTGCAGGTAGACAGGGCCACAGCTCTGGGTTCTAAGCCTGCGAGGTGCTCTCTCCCTGGGGTCACAACTGGCTTCTTGACTGGCTGGTGCCCCAGGTTGCAGATTTCAGGCCTCCAGAGAAGCTCAAGTTCACCAGCAAGGGAGAAATAGGATGAACGGAGGCAGCTGCGCAATCTCAGCCTTCAGGGGCTGAGGCAGGAGGATCATGAGTTTGAGTTCAACCTGCATAATTTACTGACTTAGCAGGACTGTGTCTCACAAATTAAAAAAAGAAAAGAAAAGAAACGGCATAGTGTTGTACTCCTGTAATCGCAGCACTTCTGGGAGGCTGAGGCAGGAAGATTCTAAAACAGCAGCCCAGCCTAACCAATTCAGCAACTTGATGGGACCCTGCCTCAAAATGAGAGATTAGGATGTAGCTGGCTGTGAAGGTCCTGGATTCAATCTGCACCCATCTCTCCCAAAGGGAGGATGGGCCTCCCTTCAGTAGGACACGTGCACACCCCGCAGGGAGAAGTAGACACAACATCCTTCCTCTCTAAGCAGCTCCCCAACCCTGAAAACAAACCACTCGGTTGGTAGAAAAGGCTGGGCCATGTCCCGGAGACAGAAGAGGCCTCTACGAATTGCTAGCACATGGTACGCGCATCACCTTGTCCTTCTCGTGGGAACTGAGGTCTAGGAGGACATGCAGATACTGGAATTGGCGGGATGGGCGCTTGAAGATCAGGTCCCGGAGCGTGGACATGCCCAGGTAGGTACGGCTCTGTGGAGGGCAGGGAGGTGGCACTTAGCTTGCTGCAAGGCACTTCCAGCATCCGTTTCCTGCCCCTGCTGCTCAGGCCAAACCCCCCACCAGGTCCAGGCCATGCACTCTCCAGACCCCCAGCAGGACCCACCTCCCTCTCACCTCATCCTCACAGTATTTGCGAATCACCTCCAGGGCGCTCTCAGTGATCAGCGGTGCCTCCAGCACCACCTTAGTGAAGATCCTGCGGAGGGAGGCACAGAGGCAGCTGCAGAGGAGCCTGCGGCCACATCTCATCCCCAAGCACCGGGACAGCTTTTCAGCCTCTGCCCACAGAGCTCTGTGGTTCCAAAGCTGCCAATTGGCTGGTTCGGGCAGACTTGGCCTCTCTGAGACCCAGTTTCTCCCTCTTCCAAGTGGGGAATCCTACTTCACTCATTTAATACAACTCAGGGAAGAAATGAGGGCCACGGAGGCCGCGTTCAGGGACTGCACCAGTGCTGAGGAGGAGCTGGGCAAGGAAAGTGCCTGGGCCTGGGCTGGGGCTCCAGGTGGAGGGACAGCAGGTGGCAGGACCTGTATTAGCAGCTGGCAGAAGAAACAGAGACCAGCGCTGGAGAAGTTTGGGGAGGCAACAGAAAAGGAGGCTGTGCTTCATCCCAAGGCAAGGGGGAGTGCGGATGGCTCTCAGTGGAAAACTAGCCAGAAGGAATTTATGCTGTAAAGTGACCAGGGCTATGTGGGAGAGCAAAAGGATGCCAGCCGCCAAGGAAAGGGAGGAAGCTATGACACAAGCCCCTGGGGCAGGAGCTGTTCCTACAGATGGGAGTCAGAGCCCACACAGCCAGTGATACAGAGGCAGGCAGCGCAGACAAGGAAGACACATGCAGGTGTGGGGAAGGTCGACGGAGGGCATGGAGAAAAGGGAAGGAGGGCACAGGGCCACCCCTCACCCATCCTTTTGGTCTGGTTTCTCCTGCAGGCCAGACAGCAGGCGGATGAGGCAGTCCTCATACTTGTCCAGGAAGCCGGAGGAGCCGGCTGCTAGGTAGGCATTGTACTCCTGGTAGAGCCAGGCGAAGGCCAGGTCCAGGCGTGCCCGCACATCCTCCAGGATGAAGGACAGGACCTCGGCCTTGAGGCCTGAGTGAAACTGTGTCACCAGACTGGCCAGGATCTTGATGCGCACCTGGCAGGACAGCAAGCAGGTATGTCAGTGTGGTATGTGGGGGGTAGTCAGGAGACCCTGAGACCACACCTGCTACCCATGACCCAAACTCAGGACATCCCAGTGCAGACATGAGGAAAGAAGCTGAAGAACCTTATGCCCAGCGGGGCCTATTTATGGCACAACAGAGGAAAAAGGAAAGAAACAAAACATCAGTTGCCACTGAAAAAAATAGTGAGTGGGTAGCATAAAATAAAAGGAGTACCTGGGTATCTAAGAGCACAGAAAAAGATCTGGAAAGATTCCCTTCACATATGCATTCACGTCACCTCTCAGAACGGGATAGGATGCAGGTAACGGCCAAGGAAGACTGTACTGTTATCTGTAACTCCTGGAAATATTGTATGACAGTTCATGCTCATGACTGGCCAAGTGAAAATTAACTCCAGTTGGGTGTGGTGGCTTACGCCTGTGATCCCAACACTCAGGAGGCAGAGGCAGGAAGATTGCTGAGTTCCAGGCAAGCCTGGGCTACATAGTGAGCTCAGGACCAGCCTGAACCACAGTGAGACCTTGTCTCAATGAGCTAAAAAAGGGGAAAAGGGAAAGGGGAAAGGAAAGTCCAAAGAATGGAAAAAACTTGCTTGAGTATGGTACAAGAGCAAAAAGTAGCAGAATCAGGATTTAAAACCAGGTAATTTGGAGTCAATATTACAAAGGTGAAGAACCACAGGAACAAGGGCCAGAGGAGCTGCCAGCCTGCCGAGCATCCCCGGCTCCAGCCCTGTGCACACCTTCCCATTTGTGTACCACGGAACTGCTGCCCCATCTCTGCTTTATGGAGGACAGGAGCAGAGCAAAGGAGTGGTGGTCTGCAGCCAGGGAGCTGTTACTGGAGGCGGGACAAGTCTCCTCTCTGAGACTTGAGGATGGCGCTTGGGAAGCTGGGGACAGGGCACACCTGGGCTGCCCCGCTGCAGGCCACAGCTTTCTCAGCCCGCAGGATCCGTTTCACAGCGCCCAGCTTCATGGCTTCCACCTCTACATCTGTCAGGGGCTTTAGCACCTCACTCAGACGGAAGATCTTCTTGCGCCCACCAGCACCTGCCAGCCTGTTAAGAGTGGGGACAGAGACATGCCCTTGCTGCAGCCCAGGCCTATATGGTGACTCCCACCAAATGGACGCGACTCTGGCCCCACTTTCTCTATCTGTCCTTCCTGCTGCCCAATGCTCCAGGACTCCTAGGTTCAACAGGTGCAGGGAAGGAGTGAAGAGGACATGGAGGCCTGTGCAGAGCAGAGTTAAGGACACCACAAGATGCACCAAGAGCTGGGTGGAGTCAGCTAGGCAGAGAAAAGGACAAGTGTAACAAGCCTCAATAGGATCTGCTGTAGCTTAACACGGGGAGGGCTGGAGGACCCAGGCAGGTGGCAGGTCACGCTGTGCCCTGAGCAAGCCTCGGTGGGGCTGGAGCTGCCTGGATGGATTTTGTGGTTCAAAGGGACACAAAGAACAAAGGCGAGGGACTAGCCAGTGGGTTAGGAAGCAGGCCATGCATATCGTCATAGTCACTCATGGCCAAGACCTAAAATGTCTAGTCATCTATCACTAGGAAAAAACATAGTTCTCCCTCCATTCTTATGAGAAAGGTTATTACCGTTCTCCTCTATGTAGACACAGGGGCTGAAAGTGCACTCTGGAGTCAGGGAAAACCTCATCCAGACCTGCGTTTGTATGTGTGTGTGTGTGTGTGTGTGCCCGCACATATGCGTGCGCACGCGAACATATACACGCACGCGCAAAGGAGCTAAGAATCAAACACCCAGGACAGGGCTCTCACCCTATCCTAGCACCTAGAGGGGACTTACCGGGGCTGTGTGACAGGTATGATGGGCTCTGGCCTCCTCTTGGCCTGGGGCACCTCCTCCTCCAGAGGGGACATGGCACTCAGAGAGCCCACCACTGAGATGGCCTGGCCCTGGGCAGACAGGCGCCGCTTGATCAGGACACTCTCTGGCTTCACCACCTTTTCCTCCTTGGGTTCCTCCTTACACTGTTTGGTCTGCTCCACACCTAGGGCGAGGCAGCAAACAGGCCCCTAGCACGTCAGATCCGCCTGCTTTTGCCCTGGCACCCACAGAGTACCCAGCTCATTGTGAAGCCTGGCACATGCAACAGCCCTTGGAGCAGGCCCAATGCTGTCCCAGAACAGTTCCTCTCTTTAAACCTATTTTTCAAGTAACAGTTGAGAATCAAACCGGAAGTGCCTTTCACTGCTAGGGGGAGCATCAAATGGTATGGTCACTTTAGCATCATGCAGCAGTTTCCCACCTTTGATCACACCCATGCTAGGACCCAAGAGCTCCACTCCCAAACACGTCCAACAGAGAGGTGGGTATCACACCAACGTTCCCCCAGCTCCGTTCACAAAGGGCAAGAACGGGAGGCAGCCATAGGCTCACCTGCAGGAGGGTGGACTACATGGCACTATATTTGCATGAGGTAAGATAATGAGCAATGAAAGATAAGCTGCTAGTTCATATGGCAGCATGTATCAAACTCAAAACTTATGATTGGGGCTAGGCATTTAACTCAGAGGTGCCATTGTCTGCCTTGCAACTGTGAATTTGATCCCTGGTACAAAAAAAAAAAAAAAAAAAAAGGAACTGGGACCAGAGATTTAGTTCAGTGGTTCTGGAGCCTGCCTAGAAAGCACCAATTCCTGAGTTTGATTCCCAGTAACCACATATAACAATCCCGGGCATAGTGACTCATGCCCACCAGACATCAATACCACATACCACAGTGCCGGGCGTGGTGGCTCACGCCTGTCATCCCAGCCCTCAGGAGGCAGAGGCAGGGGGATTGATGAGTTCAAGGTTTTCCTGGTCTACAAAGTGAGCTCAGGACCAGTCTGAACTACAAAGCAAAGCAAGACCCTGTTTCAAAAACCAGAGGAGGTGGCTCACACCTGTAATCCCAACCCTTGGCAGGCTTAGGCAACAGGATCACTGTGAGTTCAAGACTAGCCTGAACTGCATAGTAAAACCGTCTTAAAAAAAAAAAACAGCCAGGCATGGTGGCTCATGCCTGTAATCCCAGCACTCAGGAGGCAGAGGCAGAAGGATTGCTGAGTTCGAGGCTTGCCTGGGCTACATAGTGAGTTCTGGGCCAGCCTGCACCACAAAAGTGAGACCCTTTCTCAAAAACAAAGACAAAACAATAACATCAATAAAAAGTTACAGTGAGCAAAAGAGACCAACCTCTGTGATCACATTTATACAAAGTTCAAGAAATGGCAAAATTACTCTGCGAGGGCCAAAGTCAGAACAACAACTATCTCCAGAAGTAAGACAGCCTGAGCAGTGACTGGAATGGACCAAAGGAACTTTCTAGAGTGGTTGAAATGGCCTATAACTCAATCTGGGTTGTTACACTGCTAGTTTTACTTTGTGAGAATTCATACAATTCATACAATTTAGAGTTATGTGTTCCACTGTACACATACTTCAAAAGTACTGTTGATATAAATGAAACATCAGCTCAGAAAGGTTGTGTAGCCTGATGTGTCACTAGGCAATTAAGAGGATGAAGCAGCCTGGTTCAATCTGGACCTCAGATCTGTCATAGGGGCAAGGATTTAGCTGAGTGGTTCTAGCGCCTGCCTCACAAGCACAAGGTCATGAGTTCAATCCCTGGTATCAAAAACACACAAACTCAGGTTTGTCACATTACAAAGCCCAGGCCCTGGACCTGAGGCTCTGCACATGCTGGGTGACACATGGCCTTCATGTGCATCGCCATGAGGAGGGGCTCCCCACTGACAGAACCCAGTTGCTCAAGTCCAGCTCCGGGATACTCACCTGGACCCAGTCCTGCTGCTGTCATCTGGGTGGCCATCAGCCGAGCCAGGTGTTTGATCTGAGCTTCAGTGCCCGCTGACTCCACAGGGGTGTAGATGGCTTGGAAGGAGGCGGGCATGGTCTCGGGCAGATACACCATGCTGATGAGGACCTGCGAGATGCCCAGGGAAGAAGCCTCTCTCGATCACAAACTCCAGAAGCACTAGCCCCATGCCAGGCCAGTGTGGGGAAAATGACAGTGACTGAGACCCACGGGGGCTGCCCTCATGGCACTCAGCTTCCCTGGAGTCAGAGAGCCAATCCCACCCAAAAGCAATTTAACCACGGGCCCCAGCCTCTCTAGTGAGCACACCCTCTGCTTACAGGAGAGAAGAGTGGCGTGAAGGGGTTCAGCTTCAAAACAGGGACCACTGGGTGGTGACCTCTGAAGGAGTGAGGACAAGAAGGGGTCCACCGAGGGGAGGATGACCTTCTGGATTGACCCCCTGGGATGGACACCATCTGGAGGATGCAGCCAGTGTGAAATGCCCTTAATCCCACACGAGGGGAGTGTCCCCTGTATCCTCACCAGGTTGGCCACATTGTCAGGTGTCAGCAGAGGCTGCAGGAACTCAGCTGTGATGTCTGTGTCTGACTGGCCTGAGATCTGGGCTGAAGCCTTCGAGGTCCCTGAGGGACCAGGCTCCAAGTCCTTGTCTTCATCATCTTCCCCTAGGTTGGGCTCTGGAATAGAGGAGGAGAACAAGACATAGGCTCTAAAGAGAGCAAAGACCGGGCCGGAGGGTTAGCTCAGTGGTTCCAGTGCCTGCCTCACAAGCAAGTGCAAGGTCCTGAGTTCGATCCCCGGTAACCACATATAATGCTGGGCGTGGAGACACACCCACCAACAATCAACACTGCATACCACAATGCCAGATGTGGTGGCTCACGCCTGTAATCCCAGCACTCAGGAGGCAGAGACAGGAGGATTGCTGAGTTTGTGAGCTCAGGGCCAGCCTGAACTACAAAGCGAGACCCTGTCTCAAAAAGCAAAAAAAAAAAAAGAGAGAGAGCAAAGACCCCTCTTTCCAGGGAGCCCAGCTGGTCTCAGGGTCTGCCAACCGTGGCAAATAGGAGCAGCCCCAGGAAAAAGGAACCAGGCTGTGGTCCCACCTCTACCACCAAAGCATCATGTGACCTTAGATAACAACCTCCCTCTTTGTGGGCCTCACTTCTCATTTAAGCTGCGAATAAGCCAAACCCAGAAGCCAATCCCAGTAAGCCCTAAGAAGATATTATTATTATTATTATTACTCTTTGTGGCACTGGGGATGAAACCCAGGGCCTCATGTATGCTATGTGAGTACTCCATCAATAAATAAGTTGGTTACCCCCAACCCCACAGAGAAGGCCACTTACAAAAAGTCAGCTAGTAACTTGGAAGGCAGAGGCAGGAGGATTGCTGAGTTCGAGGCTTGCCTGGGCTACATAGTGAGCTCAGGGCCAGCCTGCACTACAAAGTGAGACCTTGTCTCAGAAAATAAAAATTAAAAAATACTAAAAAAAAGTCAGCTAATAATTTCAGAGCTCTAGTGAACTGGAACTTTACTAGGAATCGGTGGAATGCGGCAAACAAACAAAACCACCTAAACCATATAACACAGTAAGTTTTGGCCTATTTGAGTGAAAAAATTAAAAAGGTTAATAGTTATGGTCATTAGTGGGGATGTAGACTGTGGAAATATCAACACACTATTTTCTGGAAAGGCAAGTGCATAGCAAACCACAATTTAAAATGTGCACATCTCTCTGACACAGCAATTCCACTTGCAGATATTGCCCACATCTGAGGTATGAAGGTCTGTGCTTTCCAGATACTATTATTTTTTTGAGGCAGAGCCTTGCTCTATTTGGCCCACACTGGCCTCAAACTCAGTGATCCTCCTGCCTCAGTCTCCCTACATGTGGGGATTATAGGTGTGTGCCATGGCACCCAGTGAAATTTTTTTTTTTTTTTTTTTTTGAGACAGGGTCTCGCTTTGTAGTTCAGGCTGGCCCTCAGCTCACTATGTAGCCCAGGCAAGCCTCAAACTCAGCAATCCTCCTGCCTCTGCCTCCCGAGTGCTAGGATGACAGGCGTGAGCCACCATGCCCAGCACTGTGGTATGTGGTGCTGATTGCTTGATTGTTGGTGGGTGCAAGTCACCACGCCCAGCATTGTATGTGGTTACCAGGATCAAACTCAGGACCTTGTGCTTGCAAGGCAGGCACCAGAACCACTGAGCTAAATCTCCAGCCCCTGAATTCTTTTTTTAATATGAAAGAGTCCCTCATAATAAACGTGAGCAGTATTTAAAAATTTTTTGGCATTAAGGAAGCTGCCATAGTTGCCATCAACAGTATAAACACAAGCTAGGTACACAAGCTAGGCACACATCTGTAATCTCAGCCCTTTGGGAGGCTGAGGCAAGAAAATCTCAAGTTTGAGTCCTGTGTCAACAATTTAGCAAGACTCTATCCCAAAAAAAATAAGGCCAGGGATATAGCTCAATGTGAAGGTCCTGGAATCAATCTCCAGTCCCACTAACAGAACACAGGAGATCGCTACATTTATAATGTACTTCTGATTGAGAAGAAAAGGAAACGGTCACATTTGAGGAGTGGCTACTTTTGGGGGGAGGGATAAGCTCGACTACTTTCATTTTATCCCTTTCTGTAAAATGTATATTATACACTTTAGTGATTATCAACAGTACTTATCAGATGCCATTACATTATGTAATACAATTTATAATGCTGACCCAAAAGCATATCGTTCACTGTGAACGAACATCTCTCACATGGTCAGTCCCCACCCACTCCCACCAGGCCCAGCCTCGGCACTTGGCTCACCTAGCTTCATCTTCTTGAGTGTGGAGTCTGAGTCATCTCGGGGCCTCTTGCGGCCATCCTTGCCGCTGGGCATATTGCGGGCGATCTCAGCCTGTGGTGTGCCCAAGTCCACCAGCAGGGTAGTGATCTGGGCCTGGAACTCCAGGGAGGCCGGGTGCTTGAGCACACTCAACAGGTGCAACTTGAGGTTCTTGCGCACGCTGCTCACCTGGGATTTGGCCAGTGTTGGAGGCAGGTTGGCTGGGAGGAAAGAAGAAAGGAGGTTTGTGCTGGAGACTGACCTTGGGGGTCCTGTTAGTCTCAACTTCAACCCCAAGCTTGGGCAATGGTCCTGCAGGCACATATTAGGAAAGTTCCTGTGGCCTGGATCTAGCTGCAGCTGCCCCCCTTATAAGGTGGTACGAAGGCCCCTTGAAAGTTCTCCAGCAGTGTTAGTCCCTTAAACAGAAAACCTCAGCCTCTGTATTACAAAACACTAAGTCGTGAGTCCCGCTGTCTCTGTTCTTGATTCCAAATGCTTCTTGTGACCAGGGATATAACTGCCACCTTCACCTCTACAAACTTCCTACTCAATGGCTGCCACAGCTCGTGCTGGTCTCTCTGGCACCAGAATGATGCTCCAGTGTCAGATGGTCACCTTGATGAGCTAACCTCCCCTGCTCTGGAGCCAAAGAAGATGCTTCTAATTTAATCTGCCCAGTGTACGCTGTCTGATCTTCAGCCAACAACACTCCAATTCCCTTTTGAGGGAACCACTCTGTCTCCATTCTCCATCCAAGTATGAATGAGTCTTGGAGCCAGTAAGAACACAGCATTCCCTTGCCCCATGATTGGCTCAGATATTGGCTCTTAATCTTTCCTGACCAACCAGAAACAATGAATATCAGGCCTTGGACTTTCCCAGGAATGATGGGAGAATGGACACTCTTTCTTCTAAGGTTGCTAAGTGGATAGAATGGAATCCTAGAGCAATGGGCACCCATCTTAGCTACCCCAAGGAAAGAGTTAGATAATAAAACAAGAGAATAATAAAACACAGAGAATATGTTACCAGAAAGACCAAACCACAACCTGTACATCTTTATGTTTCAACCTGCCTTCCCAGTTTTCATCCATGCATAAAAGCAGAGAAGATATGAGTCTCCATGTACTCAAACAAATATTTTGCTAATTTTAGAACACCTAGCCTCCCTTTTGGTAGGGGCTGGAGGAAAAGCTGGAATATTAGAAAGTATTTCACAGATATCATGTCATTTCACTCACATTTCAAAATAAGGCAGGTTGCTGGTACACACCAATTTCCATATAATAATTTGCCCACAACAGGCTAAAGCAACGGCTGCCATACAAAAGGCAATCCAAGCTCACTTTTCCTTAAGGGGCAGACAGGCTAGTGAAGTGGCAGCGGAGGGGCTCAACCTACCGTGCAGGGTTTCATAGGCCTGGATCACCTCTGACATGAACATGGGTCTCTGCCGGGCGATATTGGCAAGGGAGCCCAGTGCTGTGGTCAGATTAATGGAGGAGATGGCAGGGTGCACCATGAACTTGAGCAGCTGCTCCAAGGCTGCCTTGCCTTCTTCCCACAGCACATCTAATGAGGAAGGACAGAGAGCCAGTCAGTGCAGTCCTTCTTCCCAGACCTCTGGGGGGAGAGAAGGGGATAGAAGTGGGGGGACAGGGACAAACAGGCAGACAGATCCAAACACAGAGACAAGGACAGCAGCTTCTGAAGCCTAAAGGAGGGGGTACCCTGTCTGTGAATGGCTAGAAAAATGCAAAAAAATTAGCCTTTGATAAGCCCAGAGTATTAATGAGTATAAAAACTAAGCTTTAAGGATGTTTAAAGCATGGCCTTGAAAAGCAAGACTAAAAATAACTTTAAATATTCTACTATAGGAAGCTGACTAGATGAACTAAATTGACATCAAACTTTGAACGTGTGTCCATACATTCAGACATATAAAGAGCTCACAGATCCTCATACAGTAGCCTCAGTCTGATCCCTAAAAGTTAATGCTTAAAACTCTGGTGGTAGGGCCAGGGGATTTAGCTCAGTGGTTCTGATGTCTGCCTGACAAGCACAAGGTCCTGAGTTCAATCCGCAGTAACACATATCACACTGTGGGGTGTGGTGGTTCACACCTGTAATCCCAGCACTTGTAAGGAAGTGGCAGGAGGATTGCTGTGAGTCTGAAGCTAGCCTGGGCTACATAGTGAGTTTGGGGCCAGCCTGAACTACAGAAGTGAGAATCTGATTAAAAAAAAAAAAAAAACTCTGGTGATGAACACACTTCATTCCATGTTATATAAAAGAGTGAAGGAAATGCTATGTAAAGCCAGGCGCACACCAGCAATCCCAGCACTCAAGAGGCTGAGGCAAAACTGCCACTAGTTCAAGTCCACCCAGTGAGCTATGCAGCATATTCTATATAGTGAGTTCACTCTGGGCTACACAGTGAGTTGAGGATGTAACATGACAGCTTTCCTCCTCCATCCAACCCCTTCTTCTGTTATGTTGGCTTGAATTTAAGACTGAGGAACATGAACTGGAAT